>CAKAEH010002003.1:0-161967 GCA_916381525.1 Cercopithifilaria johnstoni
GGTCAGGTTGGGATGAATCAAGTCGTCGTATTTTGTTACCAAATGGTCCGGAACCAGGAGCGTTCTGGATACCTTTTCTAGATTTTGTGCAGCGATTTGATTCTGTAAGTTTTAAGGGCAATAGTGAATCTATAACTAAACTGAAATATAATTCTTCCGAAAGAAGTAAATAGGCTGGATTCGGTATCGTATCACATACCTGCTTTGTACATCATGATCTTCGGTCACTACAACTTCTACCTCACTTTTCGGCATTTTCATCTTTGGACTAAAACAAAAAATTAATTTTTTATAAAGTAAAAAACAACAGTGTATGAAAATAATAATTCTAATTTTATCTCTGAAATGGTAGCATTTCATATGTTAAGGTAAAGATGAAATAAATGTAAGATTTAAATTAATTAAATAAAAAGTAATTAATTACTTGCACAGGAAAATATTTTCTTTTGTTGAAAAAAACGGATCCCATTGGAAGGAAAGGTAAAGAATCTTTTTGTAGGCTTTCAAACAATTAATTTGATTGTGGAAATAAAAAAAAAAGAAATGAATTCTAAACCAACTCGCAATCACTTTGTTCATCGCTGTTTGTATTGCTTGCGCTTCGTTTCGCAGCCAGTTTTTCCGATTCTGGTGGTGGTGCTGATGATGATGTTGGCGATGAAGCGGTTGGAATTTCATTCATTACTTCTGTAAGATGCTTTGAGCAAACTAGACGTAAAATACGTTCAACGGCACGTGAAACACGTTGCTGCTTTTGTTGCTCTATGTCCAGCACGTTTTCTGAAATTAAAGCAATTCTGAGGTAAAACTTAAAATGTGACAAAAATCAATCATTCTTAACGCATAAAAATTGATCGTTACTGGAATAGATAGATTTTCATTCGACGAATTTTTAAAGCTTTAAAATCGGGATATTAGAAACGAATAAGATCCCGTTTCCGGAGTTTTAGAAAGCTTTCAAATAATTGATTTCATTTGAAGAATTAAGAAATTCTCTCTATAATTGTACACATCATCTTCTGAAATTATGAAGGGCTTTATAATCCTGTTGAACATCTTCAGTTTAAAATGTTATTTCGGAACTGAGCCGAAAAGAAAAATTTGCTTCCAGTATGCCAACAGTATACCACATTCAATTGACCATTTGTAATTACGAGCATTTAATAGTTTTCATTTTCAGTAAAAGTTAAATTATTGAGATGCAATGAATAAGTTTTTCTGATGATAATCGATTTGCATAAATCTATTCCACTTTATCATCTCTTAGCAATATTAGGTAGTAATACTAATCATCAATTAGTGCAATGATAAAGATCAAAGCTATTAATATAATTTTAGAATTTTTTGTGAATATTTATTATGAAGAATGGAAATACTCGGTTATAGAGAAAAGTGATTATTAAGTAGGAACTGAAAGATAGCTATAAAATGGACAGAGAGAATGATACTGTTCACACTGTCACTAACAGTGATGAGCGCATGCGGTAATGCTTATGAGAAAAAATAATTGTGGCTAAGTTCAAACTGGATCAGTTCAAAAGTAGGAGACATCTGAAGACCGGATCACGGAATGTAACACTTTAGATGACGGAAAACTGTGTCGAAATGGTCGTGTGTATTTGTCGAATGAGTAGTGTTTGATGTTCATTTTGTGACGGCCGATCAGACGGGTGGAGTACAAAGGTAAAGAGACGCTGGAAGGACAGGTAGTGGTGCGCTCGACCCGACCGATTGCTCCCATTTCTGGTGCTCCATCCGCTATATTGGTGGTCTCATTCACCATAAAAATCTATGAAATTGGGGTTAGGATTTAACTTGTAAGATATTTGACGGCAAAGAGGAATAGGAAAGCAAAGAGAATGAGCCAAAGAATGGATAAAGAATGAATAAAGAATTTTATTAAGGAATGAATTGAACTGATCAAGTATAGATAGTTGAAGTTGTTGCTACGACTGGCGCTATTGTCAGTGCTGCTGGCACTAATCGTGGGTAGTTTGCAAGGTGGCATAATACCTTTCCCTTTTTCCACATTTCGCTATAGTTCATTCATTTCGATTCGGGATAACAAGAGTGGAACAGCCAAAATTCATGACATACACAAAGTGCACGAAGACATACACAGACGAACACACTTTAATCATAATTTTGTGGTTGAAAGACGAGATCACGACATGCACAGAGACGTGCACATGCACATGCACATGCACATTGCACATGATATGACATAACACACGCATTAAACCTACCTACCCCATCTCCCTCTTTACTATTTCTACAGCCATTCCATACATCATCTCTCCATCGCATTTTTCGAAATTTTAAGAACGAGCACAAGGAGTAGAAGCAGGAGCAGGACCTATCCCCTTCAATGGTCCATTTGCCCCTTCCTCTGTCCATCTCTATTCTTTTATTACCATCGTGTTATCGTTGTCATCGATCGCCTATCGCTGTCATGACAGGAACTGCTGCTGTCACTGCAGTTATAGAAGAGGACAACATCAAGTTCCGGAGCGAAAATGTATGAAACACTTCAGGGAACATCAGCGCGCTGTCATACTGTAACAATGTCAGTGGTAAATATCACAAACAAGCATTATGTAACAAAAGCCCAATATCTTCCAAAGTAGAAACAAAATCGAATAGATAAATTATGCACGTGAACTAGAACATGATGCTACTAGAACTGAGATACCGTATCAATTATGACAATATAAAAATTCTGTAAAGTTATCTCGTTTCATTCTAATGACAGAGATAAAAATATCAACTTGATTAATCAAATGATCATCCAACATTTATATTTAGCACATTTAGAATCGTAATTAAAAACTTAAATAAGCATCAAATAAACATCATTTATTGGAGTAATAACAGGTGTGAGGAAGAATATTTAAACAAAGAATAACAAGAAGGTCATTTTCCGAACTGATTTTTCAGAACAGTGAAAGCGATCGATGACATTCAATCATTCTTTGTTTATAAATAATCTAAAGCGGATTGATATCCTTTCATAAATAATTAAATAGAATGTAATGTTTTTAACATATAGCTTTTCTCATATTAGTTAGTTGCTTAAAATACTTTCAAAATTTATCAGAGGACAAATACTACAACATTCTTTTAATAAAATGAGTCATTGTAAGAGAAATGAAATTTAAAACTTTGAAAAATAGTTCACAGCTACCGTAAGCCATGCCAAAAAAAAGTAATCGTTCTTGGATCAGCGATAGCAGCAACTCTTCCACTCATCAATTTACAACAACGAAGCGGTTAGCAACAGTAGATGTGCTATTACTACTACTACTACTATATTATTATTACTATTATTATTATTATTATTACCGTTGCTTCTGTTTGATAAATTTAACGGTGAGAAAAGTGGAAGAGAAGCGATAGGTCTGATGATCTTGTTTTTCAGGTAAGAAAGAAAACCCATCTTTCTTCCACTTCTTCATCTCATTCTTCGGGGGATAGAACAGGAAGAGAGTAAAGGAAATTAGCGATGAGGTGATGCCGGCAAAGCACCAGCCATACCACTCATCCAAAACCACTACTACCAAATCCTTGAAACCTGTTTATTAGTAACAGCAGCAGCAGCAGTATTAGTAGTACTAATAGTAGCAGCAGGATCATTAAGCAATCCCACCTGATGATAACAACGACGAAGGCAATTCATGATGACAAAAATTCCTTTTTTTCTTTCCACTAAAGCAACAAGAATATATTTAGTAACCAGCAAACATCACTGAAACCTGAACTTCGATGAACGAGCGAAATTATCAATGGTAGGAAAGTTGTCAACTAACGACAGCAACTTGAAATGAGAAGAAGGGATGCTTTGTTCTCATTTAATACCTTCCTCCTTCACAACCTCTCTCCCAATCTCAAATTATTCATTCATAAGTTTTTGAATATCATCGTCGATAACACATCAAATGTCATCAACACTGTAACTATTATTACTTTCAAAAGTAAATTCAGGAAATAACAATGTGTGTGGAATAGTAATAGCGTTAAGGGTATAATCCATCATTTTATGCAAATATAATACTACTACCTTTTATAACAATTGTCGAATCTAACTGATATGATAAACAATAAGAATTTACGAAATGAGAAAGAGTAGTTGCTGTATGGTGAAATAAAACGATGGAGAACTGACTATATGGTCAAGTGCTAGTTCATTGGATCTACTTTCCCATGATATAGGCCCTATATAAAGTACGAGAGTAAAGGAAGCAGCTCTGTCTCTCTTCGCAACCAAATAGACCAGGCATTAGAATTTTACATACTTCGAGCCTACTGCTCAAGTTCTTGCCTTTTTCTCAATATTCGTTCGATACTTCACACAGCTATCTCTAAATAAAAATCCATAAAAGGAATGATGAAGAGAAAGAGATAAGATGGATAGCGATCTGCTCGTTGTTAGCTATTAAAATGAAGGATGAAATGAACAGAAGTTAGAAGTAGAAGCTGCAGTTAGTACATGAGTAGTGCTGGAAGTTGATAACGACCAGTTCAACAATATTTCAAGCCAAAAATTGGAAATCGAAGTAAAATGGAAAGAGAGAGAGAGAGGGAGAGAGAGAAAGAGAGAACAAACTTTATGCTAACATTCATATTTACTCTATTTCTGCACATATTACAACAACTCAATAAGGTCATGCTATAAGCTCAAGCAAAATCTAGCTTCAAATGGTAGTGCAAAAAGGAGTGTATATAAATAGCATATTTCGATCTTTGATAGTCTAAGGCCATAATGTCTCCCTTTCATAACTAAATGTAAAATGATCGATTAGACAGGCCAAACGGGACATTCAGAACTATGTTAACCTGAAGTGGCCGTTTATAACTGATTCTCTTATTTCAAGACACAACGATATAACAACTGAATAAAGAAGTAATGAAAATGCAGAAAAAGAAATGAAAGAAATTCTATTCATGTTTAGACAAAAGCGCTTATTGCCACACAATGACTGTCTTATTCAAATAGCTAAAAGCCTGAGTATGACAGATATGAATTTCTAAACAAACTAATTAAAGATAAATTAATTTATAAATATGATGAAGTAATTTTGATATATGCTATAATTAAATGATGAAAGAGGAAGCGATTATTCATTGTTAATTCGATGATATGTATGTGTTATCAAAATGAGCACCTCAACAAATGCTGGATGAGTAGTGATTCAAAATAGGAAGAGCAAGATGGTGCTGCTACTACTGCGCCACAATGAGACTGGCAAGTTTGGAGCTGATGTTAGTGTTGTTGGTGACGAGAAATGGCGACCGAATGAACCATAAAAACTGAATCAAACTCTCATCATCACAACCATCACAACTACCACCAACCTTCACTACCGCTACCACCATCATTCACCACCGCCACCACCACCAGCACCACTACCACTATTATTACCACCTTATATCTTACCATCACCGCCAACAACCAAGCGAGCTGGAATACGTTACAAACAGCATCCCTTTCTCCACTGATAGCACCATTAGGGACCTCAGCTCCAAATACATACATCACACACACTCACACATACATATATACACAAAAAGACAGACATACATCCATATATGTCTCTGTTATGTTTGTGTATGTGTATGTATGTTGTTTGTGTGTGTGTGTGTGTATGTGTGTATGTGTTTACGAATGTTATGTACCATTCATTCATCCATTCATTCATTCTCCGAGTCCTCTGCTCAAAGAGGTAAGCAATTGAGAGCGAAGCTAACAAATCAAGCAGTACAGACAACCAAAGCGGCAATGGAATGTTGGATTGCTCGAAGTGAATTTTGCTCATTTCTATCTATCATCAGTTATGCGTTGTAGGATCAATTCTATGCATGGGTATATTTCTTTTTGTAAAATTTTTGAATTAAAGAAACATAGGAATGTATGGTAAGAATATGAAGAGAGTATAGATAGATGGTATACAGTATCCGTCTCTTATATACAACGGAAAATGAAGACAGAACAAAACCGGAAAATATCTATCTTCTTTTGAAATATGAGTTTTAATTACAATTGTATAAAATGAATTCATAAAATTAAAGGTTAGAATAATTAGCTAACATCAAAAACTTAAACCGATAGTTAATGTAATGAGTGACGTAATATCTACATTGCACTTTTTTTCCGGAAAGATCGAATATTTGAAATTGTACATTAGCGCATGAGCGCATGATAAAACAACAATCGCTATGTCAAATGCTCATAAAAATATAATAATGATATGATAGAGAAGAGCATATTAAATGCAGCATCTCATTCATTCAACTAAATTGCTGTCATCAATCAACGAAGTGCACTTGTCCGCCTCAGGATTCAAACTTGCACTTGCCGAAGTAGAATATGACCTGAATGCATCGCCTTACATCGGTCATTCAGATAGACCCATAATGTAGGGCGCCTATTTGTGCATACCTATTACATTCAGGCTGGTTCCCTAAGTTCTCTTTTCTTCAATATTGATTTAAAATGAAGAATTCATAATATCATCGAAAAAGAATTTGGTTCTAATGATACGAGCCATCGTGTTTATGTCGCAGAAGTGATCCCTCCCTGTTCTCTTCATTCTTGTCATCAGAATTCAAGAGTTAAACTTTCTTCCACCTCATTTGCTTGTTCTGCTATTCCATAATGCAACTCTATGATATGCTTTCGCACAGCTATTTCGTGGAAAGTTAAAATCGCAATTTAGAGATTTTTTGCTAATTAAATTATCCAGTAAATTAGTTAGCTGAAAGTGAGGGAAGCTATCGCCCAGGAAGCATTTCTTTCCAAATTAAATGAATACATTTATTCAAATAATGTGATAAGCTCTATTTAACTCTAAAACATTCCAGCCATTACTATTCACTATTACGGAATTGGCTATCCTATAGGAATTGGCTGTCCTTGATTCTAGTTTCCGGTTTGCCATAGTCAATAAATATTATTCATGCGTGTTATTTGTAAGATAGCATAATTTTGCTGAAATTTTTTTGCACCAAAATTTAATCATTCTTAGATGATATTCATAGCAATCGTTCCATAAAAGTTTTCTCACCTAAATCCTATTAAACTTTAATTCAATTTCAATATTTTAAAATTTAATTCCAATTTTTTAGTATAATGATCAGCAATTTACTGCGGCTAACCTTTAATTAATTACATTGGTTCGCATTAAATTAATAGCTATCTCTTCATTATTTCGATACTAATATATTTATATGAATTAAAATCAAAAGCGAAAATCATCAAACAGCAATGAATTGATACACATTTCATCCAACACCTAATCTGTTATACCAACGGTGTCAGGAACGGTTCAGCGGATAAAAAAGTCTGTTTTTTATACGGATATTTAAAAAAGTATCTATTAATTCAGCAATGAGAAAGCTGAATAATTTAAAATAAAGGTTAATGAACTAAACAATTATCATGCCAGTTTTTTTCTTTACTTTAACTATTTTCTATTTTGTATATTAGTGAATTGAATAACTTCTAATAAGCGCAATTGACTGCTTCTTATAATCCTTTCCGATCATTCGATTATCCATTTCGATTTGTTATTCGTATTCATTACAGCTTCCGTTATTCATTCAAGGTAATTTAACACATCTACTACTTGTAAAATTTCATTTTTATTTTTTTTCACTAAACAAAAAGTTCTTAATTTCTAAAAACAAAAACGAAAACAAAAACAAAAAGTTCTAAAAAACAAAATAAAGCTGTCTCAAAATTGTTTATCGTTCCTTCCAAAGTATTATTTTTACCAGAAATTTACATTAAATTTACTGAATTGTTTTTATTAATTATTTTTCATTAACGAAAAAATTGATTTTCAAAACTAATGCGTAATTTTTAATAGGTAATTTTAAATATCTCTTTTAATTTTTAATTTCATTCTTTTTAAACTTTATTATTTTGAAATTGTTTAGATTTACAGGTATCTTGAAAAGTATGGTAATATGAAGGTATCCTCAAGAAGCTAACGATGCACCTGTTTTATTATTAACTGTGATATTATGTGCTGATAAATCTTAGTTCAATTTTTCCAGGAATTCAATTTGATTTTCTCTGAGAAATCCGAAAACTTTCTAGTGTAGTAATTTTTGTGAAGTTTTAAAATGTATGTTCATTTCTTGTTGCTACTTACTTACACTGATATAAATGAATTTTAAATTAGAATTACTTAGGTTTATAATTTTACATTTTTTTAGGAATACGAAAACATGAAATAACAAAAATATATTTCTTGTAGGTCGGCACAGAAATAGTGTTTAGATTTCTGGCCTTTTTCTGCGAATATATCGAGTTTTTCATTAATTTGTGCTTAAACAGGTAAGCTAATTTGTCTTCGAATTTATCTAAAATTGTTTGATATTGTAATTTATTTCATTGCTTGCCGCTTCTTTTAATTTTATCGAATAATTGATAATGATTGTGAATTTCTAGCATTCTAGTTATCTGCTTTTCCGGAAAAAGTTTACAACAAATTGAAGCAGTAGGAGTGGAACAAAGATGAAATATGTAGAAGAGATTTCGTATATTAGTTTGAGTTATTCCATTAATGGTTGAACAACTCTCTCGCTTTTGATATTTACCCTACCAAGGTAATTTATAATAATTATAGTAAACAAACAAATCATAGATGGATACGATAGTTATTAGATGAAAAAAAAGCAATGTGTACCTGTTTTAAAAGATAATCCTAACATTTCAGCTTTCATCTTCTCCGAATCCCGGAAAACCTCCCGATCCCCGGTATTCTGCAAGCATCTTTTGGAGAATCTGAATGTTATGTGAATGGAAGAATCAGTTTTTGGATTTTAAGCAAAGTAATATCCATAATGTTTAACACTGATGGATGTTGCAAATGAAAGTGAATTGAAATTATTTATAACAAAAAAGAATGAATGTTAATTAATAAGGCAGATAAGGTGTAAATGAAATATTTAATAATTTCTTTTTGGCACAATTTTTCTGCTTTAAAATGAAATGAAACAATGATGTGTTGTTAGCAGCCGTTTGACCTTCAATAAAAAATCCAAGAAATTCGTGCACATTGAGGTAGGCCATCAACACAGAGAAATGCTGTATTTATTGAACTTTAAAATTTTAAAGCTTTAAATATTTCAACAACATATCATTGATTTTAAAAGCAAAAAGATAAAAACAAGTAACTGTATACTCAACTTTAATTATCGGAATTAATAATTAATTTATTAAATAGTTATTCAATGAGTTAATGATTTCATTGATTTCAGATTTATTCTACATCTTTTATTGTTAGCTTTTTTATTCATATTCCCGCATTATAATTAGTTTGAACCTTCTAAGGAAGTTCGTAATTTAAATTATTTGATTAATGTGTGAGAAAATGTTAACTTAATATTTTTGAATGGTATTCGTTAGAATAAAAGTTTATACATCTTTTTGTTGCAGAATCTGATGAAATACTGTTGGATGGATAAGTTGGCTATTCCTGAAGTTTGTCAACAGGAATCAGAAATCAGGTTTAGAATATGCTAACAAGAAAGATCATTTTGAAGGGCCATTTATTCATGTATTCAAGAAAGACAATTTATTCATTTTATAGGTTCTCCATTTTGCAAAATTAATTAAATAGTGTTAATCTAATATTTCGGGTTTCAATTCGGTTAAACTTTTCAAAACAAATTAAATTATCTTTTTACAATCTTCCATTGGCTTTAAATAACATCGATGTAATCACATGCGTACCACAAGCAATAGCTATTCGAATACCATTAGTGAAACCTTCAATACCATAATATTTTGTTGCATTTGGTTTTTAACAAAGTAACCAAAGAATGATACTGGTTTTATCTGATACTGGTTTACCGCTGGTTTTACTGATTGATCATCCGTAAGAATCTGAAAACGTTTTTGATTGATACCAAAAATTCAGCAGATATGGAATATTCGTAAATTAATTGATTTCAAATTTCATACAGCAGGTGACAATAGAAATATGAAATATTTCCTTTTAAACTGGAGAACAAAAGAAATAATAATATTCATCTTACCACTTTTTTAAATTAAAATTTAGATGTCACCTGAAATAGAACAAGAAATCTGATTTTTCTGGAAGATCTGCTTATTCGAAGATTTATTAATTTCAATAATTCCTATTACTTTCAAAATTTTAATTTCGAATTAAAAAATGCTATCATCGATACAAAGTGTTATGGGTATCAAATGTTTGGTACCAAGCAAAGGTAATAACTTCGAACCAGATAAATCATTTTGTTCGCGAACTTCAAATATTGCTTTAATATTATTTTTCCAATTACACCTTCCTAAAGCTATTTACTTAAAATTGAATTCTATTTAAACTATTTACTTCAAATAAATTTACTTAAAATATTTACTAAAAATGCTAATTACTTAAAATAAGTTAAATTGAATTCTTAATACATTGTTAAATTTGATTCAATTAACGAAAAATAAGTGCTATAGAAGGTCTAAATAACAAAAAAATGATTTGAACGAATAAAATTTTGATTTTTAAGATGAAAAATTTTAGAAGGAAAGTAAAAGAATTGTTTCAAAAATTAATATTATATTTCAATCTGAAATTAATTGATTCGTTCATTATCATTCGTATTATTTTAGCTTTTAGCTCTATCGTATATTTCTTACCGTAATCAATCAAAATTTCTTCATTTACTCTTTTATAAACGTTTTTTGAATGAAATAGTAATTCATCCAAATCGAATATTACTTGAATGATTTTGAATTTGAAATCAGTTGAGGTCATTCGATTGGAAAAAAGAAACATGTCAAAATTTTTACAAATTTTCATGATGACAGAAATGGCTCTTTTTTCCATTTTCAATCAACTTGGCGCAAATGACTGCATTATATACATTATGAATTAATTGTTATGAAATTTTCAGATTTAAATTTTTGCTTAAATTTTTTAAATTTCGTTCTTCATCAATACGTTTAACAGATTTAAATGTATATTAAATGAAACTATCATATTATCATAGTATCCGTATCCGTATCCGTATCCGTATCATAGTATCCGTATCCGTATCCGTATCCGTATCATAGTATCCGTATCCATCATACTATCCGTAATTTTTTTTTGAAAAATTAAAATAAAATAAGAGCATAAGCATAATAAGCTAATTATAGCATAAACGCAATAATTCATAATATTAGAATAGAGTTAAAATTCAAAATATCATCTGCTAGCTTTTAAAGAGATTTTCGATGATATCAAATATTTGATAAATTGAAATGACATACTATCAGCGATTTCTCTAATGGATCTTTTTAAAAGGTTTACTTAACCTTTGAGTTAATTCATTCATATTTTGATGAAATGAAAAATTTCTTAGAGTAATTTCATTCAATATAAATACTTCTCTTTTCATTCTTTTTTACTGAAAAATTTATTGCGAAAATATTTTTGTACGCATATTTTAAAAGTGTAAGTTAATAGTTTGAAATATAATAAAATAAAGAACGAAGCTGGCAACAATATTTATTCATAAATAAAAATAATTCCTCCTTTCATTTTCCTTTTAAAATAATTCTTATTGAAATTCATTTCATTTCTAATATTCATTCCTTAAGTTTCTTTCTACAGAAATGTTTTAGGCTATTCATTATTTCTTTTGTTAACATTGAAATGAATACTGGCCAGTTTAATTTCATAATGTTGCTGGACATTTCTTTGAATCGTTTTTTCTTCAATTAATAAGATTTTCCTGATGGCAGGAAAAATTTCAAAAATTGAGTTTGATTTTTTTCTTGCTGGCAGGAAAAGGACAGCAAAATATGCTTGCATGATTATTTTCAGCTGGTGATAATCGAGTTTAAATTCAAACCCATTTAAAATAGCTTTGTCTTAAATTTGATACAAATTATATTATAATTGACAAATAATGAATTTGAATAACTGATCGAATGGAATAATAAAAATTCATTCGTTTCTTCTCTTTGTTTTTTAACAAATAAATTAAATGATCTGTTAAAAATTGCATAGTTTTGGTGATAAATTGATAATGGATGATATCATTTCGATAATGATTTCATTCAATGCAACGAAATAACTTACCGCTTGAAATATCAAATTTTGTTCATTTTTAATTCCTCTTTGAAATCATAATGCTTACAGATGATGATTGTTTGTTATCAGTGATAAAACGAATAAATATTCCAGAAGACTCGGGAAGAAATTATTTTGCTAATTTAAAAAATGAATTACGATTATTGTGAATCATTAATAGAAATTTATTGAATTATCTTTATGATCACTTGAGATTATTTGCTTTCTTTTAATAAACTGCATCATTTAAATAATGAAATGTAATTTGACCTTTTTCACTTAAATGTGACTTGATCTTTTTCACTTTAAATAATGAAATGTAATTTGACCTTTTTCATTTAAATGTGACTTACTTGATCTTTTTCACTTTAAATAACGAAATATGATTTGACCCTTTTTTACCCTAAATTGACACTTTTTCATTTTTACTTATCAGTCATTTGATAAAATTATAATTTGCAAATTTTATTTTATTACTAAAATATTTTGTGCAAAATATAATTTTAATATATCATTTCATTTCTAATGTTTTTGTTTTGTTTATTTTGGTAGATTTTTGAAAAAAAAGTCCACCTATGATAAATTATTGGGTAACAAGAAATAAAGCAATTCTAGGATTAATGACAGCCAAGTGAATATTCTAGAAACATGGCAATTCTAAGATTAATGACAGTCCACAATTTTCATCGACGATAATTTGTTTGCAATACAATTAAATTATAAAAGATTGAAATAATGCTTTTTTTCTTTCGAATCCATTTCGCCGCATTTCTAACTTCTATCAATCAGGAATGAATTAAGTAAATTTTGTTCGTCAAAAAATTTTTCTGATAATTCACTTAATATCACTAATTAAATATTTGTTATCAGTTATAGAGGAATGAATGAAAATAAGAAAAGAAATTCCGTTTGCTTTCTTAAGTGATAAGAATTAGGAAATATTTGATTTTGAATTTTCAAAATATCTTTTCAATCATTTCTTTACTTGCTACATTTTAATTATCAAAAATTAGAACAATTAGTATGAATTATGAAAATTTTTTATATAATTGAAAATATTTTTTTAATTTCAAATTTTGATTTGAATGATTGCTTAAATTTTTAACGTTCGTTAGTTTTTGTCTGTCAACAACGATCGCATAATCTTTAATTTTATTAATTTAATTGATAAAGAAAAGATTTAGGAAATTTCGGGAATGTTTTTGAATTAAATGAATTCTGAAAGTATGAAAGATGTTAGCATTTGTTCGTTATAGTAATTTTAATTAAATTTTATAAATAAATTAATAGTGTGAGTGTGAAACAATGGTTTTCGATCTTCTTCATTTCTTAAACTATCATTACAGCATATACAGTCTGTGAAATTTTAACAGTTAATATTTTTTATATGACTGCTTTTAAAACGAGCGTTTCATAAGTATAGTAAGTGTATATATAATACTGATAAATAGACAAAAAGTAAGAAATAAAAGATTCGGCAGTTCATCTGATTCATTATTCGGATATCAGTAAATAAGCTTCAGATTTTCGGATTCAATTTCTATTCTTCTCTTTTATTCACTGAAATGGAGCTAAATTTATCTAACGTCCTTTATTTATTCTCATATTTCAAAAAGAAGCTGTCAAATAAAAATTTGAAAAAAATAAACAATAAATGCAGAAATTAATTAAGAAATTGAAATGGTTGTAAACTGAAAATATACGTATTATACAAAAGTATTAGTTGAAAGAAGCGTATAATAATCCTATTTAGCATAAATTATTTTAAACAGTTTAGTCTGTCAAATTTTAGCAGTTAATATTTTTATACTCAATCATTCTCATCAAATAGCATATTTGATGATGATAAGTGTAGAAGTGGTTGATACTGAAAAGGATAATTATAAAAATCAAATTAAAGTTACAGCGCTAGCTAAAGGTATTTTGAAAGTTCTGTAATTTTGTAGCATTGATGATCAAATTATCAGAATATTTTATTATCATTCGACGTTATATCTTTTGAAGGAAAATAATTTCTCATATAATCAGAACGTATTCATAATTTTGTACTTCAAATTTTCAGCTACTCATAAAATATCATTCTTTTGATTCAATTTTACTACAAAAATCGCCACCTTGGAAATATACTTTTACTTTTGTCATTATCGCTTCATATTTAATTGCTTTTCAGTAATGATAAATGTGGGAAGTGAACAAATAGAACAATGTTATCACTTATCACATATCACTGATAACAGTACTCCTGTTTTTAGCAGCGTATTTCAACTATCCAATCCATCATGAAAGAGTAAAATTATCAGTTTTTATCTCTAGAAATTGTCGGTGATATTAAACGTGTTGGTTGTATGTGAAATGTTAATTAGTTAAAAATTTTTCAAATTTACAGTGAAAGGAATGATACAAAAGAAAAGGTATTATCGTTAAATTTTATTTTGATATTTTGAAATTTAATTTTTAAATTTAATTTATGCTTAATATAAATTTATTTGTTTTACGATAATGAATAGAATCAGGAAATAATTGGCTATTGTCAAGTTGAAATGTACAATAAATATTTGTTAAAAATATGTAAAATGTTGCAGAAATTCTCCATCTTTCGTTAATTATGTTAATTATCCCATAGTATTTTAAAAATTTGTAAAATTTGCTTTATAGAATTTAAAATAATATTTATTAAATAAATTTTTAAATTAAAAATAAAATAAACAAAAGCACAAAAAAACTTTCTAAAAATTGCATAAAAACTATTTGCAAGACAACTTTTTATTTCTTCAATATTGCTAATTAAATTCATTCAGTTAGAACTATAATTTAATTCAATGCTTTTCATTAATGCTAATATTATTTATTACTACTTCCAATAGTTTTTTAAATAATAACATCTGGAAATTTGGCATACATTATGTAACAAATCTGATGGATAATTTAAGTCTTAAAGAATGAAATTAAAAATTTAGGGATCAGCTCGAAATAAACAAAAAGTTTTACTGTGCCTAAGCTTTCCTATCAGTTTTACACAATCAGCTTTCTTTTGTTTACATATTGAAAATAATGCAGTAGTAGATCGATCGATCTTTCAGGAAAATTCACAAATGATTTTTTCATCATAAATAATTCCTAAATTTTCTTATATGAATTTTACCTTTAAATTTGTTTCTTTAACCTCTCAAATATTTTTTAATTTTTCACAAGCTACTTAATTATTCTTCATTACAGACAGCTTTTGCAAAAGATAAAACAATCAAATTTAACAAAATAAAAAGATATTCTAGTAAAAGTTGATGAGATAATTAATTTGATGAGAAGAGTTATTTACTTGCATATATAGAGACAAAAAGATGGAATTATAAACAACCGGATGAATTGATTCCGGAAATAATATAACAAACATTTATAGTAAAATAATAATTGATCAATGGGATAATTTTTATTTGATTAATTTTAGAATTACATTGAAAAAGGAAAATTGAAATGTAAGATTAAATTTATTTTTATAATAAAAAGATTTAACGATTTATTTTTGATAAAAATTTTTATGTTAAATTATACTGATGAAATTTTATGAAACAAAAAGTGCTAAATTAAATTTCAAGAAAAGCTCGAAATTATTTTATCATTTTTTTATTGCAATGAAATATCAGATTTAGTTGAGCATTTCTTCTCTTCAATTTATCATAGATTAATCTGTCAAGTACTTTGTTGAATTTAGTATTAAAAATGTTGAAGTGCATCCATCCATTGCAAGCGAAAATGAAATATGAAATGAGCTTATTTTGCAGTAATCGTTAGTTGATGATATTATCAGAAAATAATTTCAAATAAATTAAAATTTAATTTCATTCTCTCCAAAAATATTCGCAAACGAAAAAATATTGCAAAAAAGAAAATAATTTTTTTTAGAAAAAATTAAAATTTATTTATTAAAATTTTTTCTTTAAAATAAATAAACAAAATTTAATGCTTTCTAATAGATTAAATCATTCTCTAAAGAAATGTTCATTACTATTTTTCTATTATTTATATATTTCAAATCATTAAACTATCATAAAAGTTCATTTGTTTTAAATAGAATTTAAATTGATTAATTTTGCAAGATATGATCCTGTTGACCTCTATTTCGTTTATTTCTTTGTGTTTGTTGTATTTTAATTTATCATCAAATTCATTCAATTTTTTCCTAAACAAAATTCAAATTAATTAGTAATTATATATGCTTTTAAATTTTTACTAATATATAAATTTAAATGCAAACGATTTAATTTAAATGTAATTTAAAGGCATTTACCAAATGTAAATTTTTCTTATATATAAATGGGTCAAAGGTGAAATAGTATAAAGGTTAAAGGTGAAATAATAGATGAATCACTTATTTGATCATTATATTATAGTGATAAGATTAATTCCTGCAAAAAAGAAAATGCCATTTCTCATTTTATTTCACACATTTTAGAATGTGTTTATATTAGTGGAAAGAATTTATATTCTTTACACAAAAGAAATATTATCACTACAAATTAATTTTTCAATGAATTATTAGTTTATTAATTCATTGAATATTTTATTTGAATGACTTAATTAATTAATTAATAATCACAGATGCGAAATAAATATCCCAACGCACTTTCTGTTTTGTCACAAACATTTTCATCTATCATCATCTCATTCAATTTATATTCACCTGATAGGCCTGTAATTTTGACAGTCTTCTATTTACATCGTTGAGCAATGAATAATTTATACCTGTAATTTGTCCAAGAATTTATATATTTGGTAGTAATTTTAGAAGAAATATTATCCTTAAATTCTAAAATAGAACTGTTAAGGCTCAATTACTAACAATAATGTTGAAAGAAAAACAATTTATTGATTAAATGATAGTATTTATTTATGATAAAATTAATGAACTATTACGTTATTGTTATTTCATTTAGGCGAAAGATAAATGATAATAATTTATAATTTATAATTTAGTATTATTGTTATTATTATGAGTAAGTATTAATATGAATAATTAATGAATTTATATAAAATTAATTTGTGAAAAAAAGAAAGAAATTTGTAAAGCCGACTTTTCAATAATTAAACTTGTTATTATTATATTAATATGATTTTTCAATATAATAATTTATTATTTTTTACACTTATCACATATCATTATGATAATTTGTTATCTAATACAGAAATTATTATTAATGATTAATTAAATTAAATTCATTTTGGATGTAAGAAATACTTTTAGCTTATATTTTCAAATTAATTATAATTTTTTTTATTTAAAAGTAATTGATTAATTACTTTATTTCCTATTTAATTTTTGTTTGTTTTTTAATATCAAAATAGAACGAAAAAAATTTTTTCTGTTAAAAATAGCAAAAATAAATTTTGCACAAATTTAAATTGTAATTAAAATTAAATTAAAGTAGACAATGTTCTAATATTTTCTTTGAATTTCTCTTTTACAAAGTAATGTTAAAGTTGAAGTCGATAAGTGTATTTTGTTAAGTGATAAATTTGATAACTTATCAAATAATATATGACGCAATCATTGATCGATAAGCGAAAATATTAGCCTCTAATTAAATACTATTTTAAATTTCCTCTACTAAAAACACATTTATTTTCTTTGATGTAGAAGTAAATTTGACATATAATTTTGAAGCATACAATTGTTAAACGAATGAGTGTAGCAAAGATTAGAAGAAATGGAATGATTAAGATAGATAGATGATTAGTAAGAGTGATAAATAGTGATAGTAAGAGTGATAGATAGTGATAGGCTGTTGGTAACAATGATAAATGTAAATAAAAGTAAATATTTATACTTGTATTCATAAACTGTTGTAATTTCTTAAATTTTTTTCGCAATAAATTAAGTTTTTGGTTTTACATGAAATTAAAACAAAAGAATTCATTGATAAGCTTTTCCAAAAGTTCCAAAGATTTTTTTTATTTGTAATTTTTAAATAATTATTTCTTTAATGAAGCAATTATTCAATGTAATTTAAAAAAAAATGAAATTATATTTAAAACATTAAAAATTGCAAAGTATTTTATTGAAACTTTTGGAAACTTTACCTTATGATAATGTTTGAAATGAAAAAGAAATAGATATATTTTCCTCTTTTAGACATTTTTATGTTTGATTTTTCAATTTTTTAATTTCAAAAATAATTATTGAATTGCAATCATTAAAGGAGCGCTGAATTTTCAACAATTTTGCTGAATTTTCAACAATTTTCAACAATAATTTTTATGTTTGGTTTTTCAATTTAGTAATTTGAGTTAATTTAAATTTATTTAAATTTTGTTGTAAAGTAATTTATAATATCGGAAAGGTCTAAAATTAAAATTTTTTGCTGAAATAAACAATAATTATATTGAAATAAAATTCTTCCAATAGAAAAAAAAGCCTTTCAATTTAATTTATCATTTAATTAGCATTCAAAAAATGAATGGTAACAGTTTGATAATTCATTTAATTATTTAATTAATTAAAATTATTTATCCTAAAAGTTATCATCGCATAAACAAATAATTTTAAAAAGGAAATGGAAAATTTAATTTTATTTACTTTCAAATTCCTAATATTAAAATAAAATTTTATTTAGAGTTTCTTTCTTTCGAATTTTATTTTAAACATATTTTATTATTATCCTGAAATAAATAGTAGTAACAGGAAAAAGATGAATTAAAGATATTGATGGCTTTGGAATTTTTATATATATATGTGATGGCTTATCAAAGACATTGATGGCTTATCGCTTTGGCTGAAATTTGATTTTTATAAGCATAGTTAATTTTTGAGCAATTGATAGGTTGAAGGAAATGCAAATGATAGCAATATACTCAGAAAGCAATTAAACCCATATCCGGCATGTTTACTTATTCGTCGTATAAATCATTGATGTTATTCAGAAGAACCAATGGAATAAATTTTGCTTTATAAAATTTAAAACTTTCTGAGTTTAATTTTACATTTTACATCACTGATACTTTTATACCATTTATATATTATTAATAGCTTTACGTCATTGTTATATTATTGATAGTTTTACATCATTGTTATATTATTGATAGTTTTACATGAAAGCTTTATATCATTGTTACATTATTGAAAGCTTTATATCATTGTTACATTATTGAAAGCTTTATATCATTGTTACATCATTGAAAGCTTTGTATCGTTGTTATATCATTGATAGCTTTACATCACTGTTACATGTTTGAAAGCTTTATAACATTGTTCATCATTGTTAGTTTTATATCATTGTTATATCGTCGATAGCTTTATATTATTGTTATATCATCGATAGCTTTACATTTTTGTTATATCGTTGATAGTTTTATATCATTATTATATCGCTAATACTTTTATATCATTAATAGTTTTATATAATTGTTATATTAACAATAGCTTCAAATTAATAAGTATCAATAGACAATTAACCTAGCGGAAGAGCTAACATCTAAGTGAACAGCGTAATATGAATTTTGTAGTTATTAAGATTAAAAATAATTTAAATATGATCCATATCTTGCTTGTTTCTCTCTCTCTCTCTCTTTTTCTTAAATTTTATTTCTTATAACTTGCCGATACATTCATTATAAAATAAATTGTTGCGTGCAAGTGCTTTATTATTATTATTATTTTATTTGAAATGCAATTAATTCAAGTTTTTTCCTTTCTCTCTGAAGAAAAATTAATTTCAACAAAATATATTTTATTGAATTTAAAAGTTCTATGAAGTTGTCTATGTGTGCCTCAAAACTTTTCTATGTATTTCTATGAGTAACATTGAAATTATCATAGCTAAGAAAATAATTTCATCCAATCAATTCTGATATATATTTATTTAAAAAGAAATTTTACTGCGATGGTGACAAATCTCAATGGAACAAATTTTCGATTTTTTTGTAATAATCATTTGTTTGTTTACCTCAACAAAGTAAGTTTTATTAACTATAAAAATTTGCGCGTTATAATTTATGATTATCGCGAAGCAATTTTAGCATTTATAATTACTTGAAATCTTAACTATATAGTAATTAATTGAAAATTTCAGGATTTTATGATTTTTCATCTCTGAAAAAATACCCTAAAGAGTAAAGTTAAAAACATTGCTAACAAGTAGTTTTATTGAATGCTTATTAAATATTGAAATTTAAAAGAATGAAATTTTTTTTAATCTAACAATTACTTTTGAAATATTGTTGATATCAGCAGCGATATATGTAATTGAATTGCTGCCTAGTTGATAAAGGGAATTTGTTAAATTTACATATTAGATATTATAACTTTCAATTGTGAATAATACTGAAATGCAATTATATTTAGCATATATACATATTCTACTGATATAATGAAAATCTTTAAAAAGAAAAAAATGTTGAATTATTTCGAACTCTCTTCAATCTTATTTGCAAAATTATAACTCTTATAGCTTGAAAAAAAGGCAGTTAATCGAATACTGTTATCAAATGTTAAATGATTAAACTATACGATAATCAAACATTAAAATGATATAATATCATTTTAAACTTCTCTTTTGCTACAACCATTTATTACTACTACTACATTTTTCAACAACGATCATTCTTTACAATAAATATAATTCCATAAAATTGTGCAAGTCTTTTTTTCTGTTACCGCTTTTATTTAAAGCATTTTTAAAATAGATAATAGTATCTTAACATTTAGCATAATATATAATTGAAGATACTATTTAAGAAGTGATAATTTAAATTTTTTTTTGAGAATATATTAAAATAATTTTTCTCTCTCTCTCTCTCTTCCTCTCTCCCTTTGATTTGCAAGGAAAAGAAAAAAAGAAAGAGAAAAGAAATGAATAATTTAAATGCTACGATCAGTTTTTGTCTTCTAAAGAAAGTGTTGTTGAATTATTCGTTATTGATGGATAATAGTAATGTTATTTTTTTAACAGAGAAAAGAGAAAGAAATGAATTTGTAATGAAATTTAAGGAAATCGTTGTATGCGACAAACATTCATTTTCCTTCACTTTTTTTTCTCATCCGATACTTGCAAAAGGAAATATTTAAATATTAGTTAAAAATTCGAAAAAGCTCCGTGAAGAAAATATTGCAATTATTTTGCGATGAAAAAAAAGAAAAATAAATTCAATCTTTTTCCTTTTCATTTTTCTCTATTATTAATTGCTTTTATTGTTTTCGCTAATTAAAATTTAATTTATTATTATTAAATGATACATTGTAATTAATGTATCATCTAATAATAAATTAAATGATACATTAATTTGGGTTTCTTTCTTCCTCTCTCTCTTTCTCTTAAATTCAGTTATATTTTTGCTAATTTGTTATAATATAAAATATGAAGAATTGGAACAAAATGATAGAATGTGAGCTATTGAGTAGTTCAATAGTTAAATATTTTTTTGTTTACTTATTTAAAGTATTAATTTAAAAGAGGAAAATAATTTTTTTCCAATGCAAATTTTCTCATTCAAAAAAGTTTAATTTGAAAAATTCGATTTTGAGAATTTTTGAACGATATAAAAGGGAAAAAATTGCTTTTAATTTTGTTCCCAATTAATTAATAATTTGTTGAAAATATATTTCGAATGATTTCATAAGAATAAACTATAACGTATAGTATATTTCTCTACAGCGTATAGGAAAAATTATTTGCAACAAGTTTTTGAAATCTTTCTTTTCATCTTTATTCTGCTCCTATTTTAACTGATTAACTAAAACTTTTATTGTTAATACTTTATGTTAATTTGAACTAAATGAAATGAAATGAATGAATACTTCAACATTTCTAAGTTTCGTTTAACTAACACAAATAATTTTAATACCTTTATTTGTTCATCTTTCAAAGTGTGGTAACATTTCGACCATTCAACATTTTTTTTGTTTCAACATTTTCGATCCTTTTTGATTACGTCAATTGAAAAATGCGGAAGTTATTATTTTTGGCTGTCAAAACAATGATAAATCACAATGGATTTTATTAGCACATTTAAATAATTTTAAATGATTTATTTCTTAAAATAGCTTACTATCATATATCAATCACTCTTATCATTTTTTTCAATTATTTAAAATTTACAAATTATCGAAATGAAGAAATATTAATAAATTGAATTTGAAATTAGAAATTAAAATACGTTGTTATTAAGTAAGCTTTTCTTTGAAAGACTGTCATGATGAATGTGAAGTGATTCTCAAATTCTTAATTAAATTTCATTTCTGATCCTTTCTTCAGACATTCATAAATTTTTTATTTCCTTAAATTATTCTCAAGTTTCTTTTCTTTTTTGTTGTATCTCATTTATTTCAGTTCATAGAGAGTGTGGCAAAATAGATAATATAATTATAAATGCAAAATAATTTCCTTTTTTTCCAAAACAAAAAGGTATATTAAAGAGTTCTTCAAAAGGTATATTAAAGATTTGAGATATAGCAAAAAGATATATCTTTCATCGCCTAACAATAAATCATTTATTATATATTTGTACAACTCGATAAATTGTATTAAAAGAACTTACTGATAACATTACATATATAAAATGTAAGTATTGCATTGAATAATTCGATGAATCATTGATATTATGCTTAATATTAAATGTTATTCAAATATATTTTAAATATTTGTTAAAATTCATTTCAAATAATTTTATCATTGAAAATTTTAATTCATTTTGAATATTTTATGATATTAAAATTCATTTCAAATAACGAAAATAGCGAATTGTCATTGAAAATTTTAAATTCATTCATATTTTATTTTCCTTCCCTCTTTCCACCCTTTCCCACCAAATAACAGAAGAGAGCAAATGAAATTTTAATTTTGAAATATTTTATTGCATTGATCAAAATTAATAAATGAAATGGAATAAATTTTAAAAATATTAATTTCCTTAATTAATTTAATTTAAAAAATTTCATTTCGTTTCAAAAGAAATTCATTCTTTTCGCAATGATTGTTTTGTTTTATTTCATTTTAATTTTTTGAAATAGAATGAAATATTTTTTAAACCAAATTAATTATAAAAACTAATATTTTTAAAATTTAGTTCATTTCGTTTATTAATTTTAATTTTAATTAGCGCAATGAAATATTTCAAAATTAAAATTCCAATTGTTCTTTTATTATTTCTCATCCCACAAATCTTTTTTATCATTTCAAATATTAAAATTAGTTTTGTGGTATATGTTTTCTTCCATGAAAATATTGAAAAGTATTCATTCATTCACTTTTTCATTGATGGAAATAATCAATCAATCAATTACTTTATCATCTTTAAGTTCCTCTATTGCTGACAGTGATAAATTTATATCTTTGCACTTTGATATTTGTTTTATTTGCAACTTTTATCTTTTCCATTGTTCTTTGATTTATGATGGAGAAATTTTTGTCACAAAATGATTTATTTCAGAATGATTGTTCTTAAAGTACTTTGATTATTGCTTATTTTATTGAATATTGTTAATTGAATTCCAACAATTGGAATATCGTTAATTCAATTCCAATAATTGATTATTCAAGTGAAATGACAATGATGTATATATCATTATCATTTTAGAAAATTAAAAGTTTTTTGATTATCATTTTTAAATATTTTTCAAAATTTACTATTCTAATTTTTAAGCATAAGATTTACAGTATAAAACTTATTTTGTTGTAATTTCAGCACTTTCATAACTATTCTTAGCTAATATATTTTTAATAATAATATACTGTGTAATTTTAAATCATTTCAATAGCAAAATTATATATTTTAATTTAATTTAATTTTTAGATTTGATATTCAAAATTATTTAATTTATTTTAACGATTGTTTCTCGCAATTATTCTCTTTTTTTTTATTGTTTTGTAATTAATTTGTTTTTCTGAAAAATATTGAAAAAAAAAACTACCTGATATTAATAGAAAAATACCTATATGATAATTTATAATATCGAAAATTGAAATTTAAGTAGAATTGTGTCCTGATGTTTCACATTACTTTCGTTAAATTATAACGTAAACAACTTCATCAATACATATTCATCAAATTACTTGACATTTGTCATCTAGATCGATCTCAATTATTTCTCTCGATATCTGTCATCTAAATGATGATAAAATTCTATTTAAATTTCAAGTTTCAAATTTCAACATTCTTCAATTTAAAATAGCAGTTGAGCAAAAAAAAGCATTTGTTCAAGTTGTTTAAAGAAAAGAAAAACAATTGCTTCTTACCTTACCATTTTAAAATAGTCATTAAAAAATTCATTCCGATCGAGAAATTTATTTCAAGATCAAAGTAATGTTATTGGCGGAAACTTTGAAATGACTTTCTGACCTTTCAGTTCAATCATTTCAAAATTCAAATTTTTGTTTTAAATAATTTATAAAACAGGCATATAGAATTTTTAGGTTAGATTCTAACACAGAAATTTTGATGATTGTCGAATGAATAATTATTCTTTCTTCAATATTCATCTTTTATTATAGCATATAGCATTAGTGCAGTTAACTTTTAATTTTGAAAAAAATAAGCATTTAAAATTTAATGAAGAAGTAATTGCTGCCTTTACGGCATATAAGAGATTAATTGATATCTTCGGCGAAAAAATTCCCATCAAACTGTAAACCAATTTAAGACATCTCGGTGGTAATTTTATAAAAATCGATAATTCATGCAATAATATTGAAAAAATCAATCATCAAATTTTGTTATGCATTTCCTAAAGTTTGATAATCAGTTGACAGATGAATTCAAATAATTTTTGATTTCTTTATAAAGTTGCATAGGAAGAGAGAGAATACGAATAAATTGACGATAATGAAGAAGAAAGCAAAATGATAAAAACAAAATAGAATAAATTGAGGATAATGAAGAAGAATGTAAAAGGATAAAATTTCAATTGCAATATAAAATAGAAATAAAATTTTATTCTCAATCTTTCTATAAGGAAAAATTGTTCGGTGTTCAATTTTCTCCTCCGATATTCGTTAATACAAATTCATTTCTTTCTTAATTCTTATCATTATCACTTCTTATAATTATTATCCACTTCTTCCTTTTTTTTCATATCATTATCAATCATTATTATTATTATTATCATCATTTTCTTTCATCTTTCATATCTTTCTCTTCTTCTTTTCCATATATAATCATCATTCTTTCTTCTTAAATTTAAATTCATATATTCTGATTGTTGATAACATTAATTAATTAATTATATTTTCATTTTATAAATATTATAGGAAGGATAATGATTAATAGGTACTAAGAATAAATTTCTAATTTAAATTCTAAAATGAGTGAAGAAGTGAAAAATGGATGGATGTGGTAAGAAGGGTTGAGAACAAAAAATAAACAAACGGAAGAAAAAAGCGAGAAACCGAAAAGCGAAACAATTTCTTGACAATATGAATTGGATATTGGTGATAAGTTATTAAATAGCCCCTGCAAACTTATTGAAATAAGTATTGGCTAAAATTTTGCTCAGCTAACTTATCATCAATATCCAATGATTTCTTCTTTTTGCATTTATTCCGATAATGATGATGATTAGATGGATCAGTTTTATCAGTATTATCAATTATATCTAATTTCAGCAAAACGATCAAAACGGTTTCTGTGTGCGATTTGGCATTTGTCGTATTTTTATATTTTCCACTGTATTCTGGCTAGTAAATTTATATATGGTGGAAAAATGTTCTGCTAACGAAGAAGAACAAGCATAGAAAAAGAAATGGTTAGTATAATAATGATAATAGTGATAGAAATCAATTTGATATTGCATTTATAATCTCATTGCACATGTCGGGATATTTTTAAATTCATTAAGTATTAAATTTACAACCTTAACCTAAATAACCTTATCATCGTACATGAAGAGATATCTTCTCTATCCAATATTTTATTTGCATAACAATCTAATAGTTTTAATTCGTTTTCGACAATACTGTAAGAAGGTAATCGATCATCAATTTGATAAGGATGAAAATTTTCATCGATTCACATATATTATTGTAGAAGCAAATAGTTTAAGTATAAGTTTAGTTTATTTTGGCGAACAAAAATATTATATCTGAAATATATGTTCATTATATATTTCAAAATGAAGTATTAAAAGGGAAATGCTGTCCAAAGCATCCGATTAAATCATTGCATTGGGATTTCTAAATTATCCCCAAGAGATAAATGATTGCTTTCCGCAACAAATTTTTATTTGTTCTCACAATGCATACTTATATACATATCAGCGTATCGATTTAATAGTATCAAATAATAAGATTTATGTGTTGCTAATAATAAACGCGCCTTTGGCTCAAAAGTCATACTCATTTATTGCTTCAAACAAAAAAGTGTTATAGTTTTAAAGTTTTTGAATTTGCTTTTTGAATTCTCATAAAATCATAATTATAACACAAAATTATGTAGCAATTCAAATTTTCAAACTTTTTTGTTTTAGCTTGAAATTTTAATTTTCCTTTGCTTTTGTTTTTTCTCATTTGAAATTAATTACTTTAATAATCATTAAAGTATTGTCGTATAATTAATTACACAATGCTAAGTTTTCCTTATTACAATCAACAAAATTACTACTATATATTTTCCAAGCTTTTTGAAATGAATATAATTTTTCATAAATTTCAATTTACATAGTTGAAAATTTGGACATATATTTCTTAATAGTTGCAAATATATTACAAATTGAATTTCTTTTATTGACTTTAAAAATAGTAAAAATATCGCAATTCAAAAAATATTAGAATTAGTTTAATCGATATTTTAGCATTTAGTAGCTTTAAATAATTGTAAAATTTCTCATATACAGACAGTATCATACAATTTTGCGGTAATAATTTTTCAAAATATTCTCCAAATGCTATTATCATAAAATATCTCATCAATTTCTTCCTATTTGTATACTTCCTTAGAAGTTGGAATTTATTCGTACAGCATAGTTGTACTTCCTATGCTTCGCGCTTATTTTAAAGTAACTGTCATATAGGTAATTTCTTGTAAATAAGTAAATATATACTACCTTTGCTATAATGTTTCTATAATGCTATTGCATCCGCTCTTGTATCCGTTGCTAATCCAAAATTAATGCAAAACTGGTTTCAATATCTACGGTTCCTCTTATTGAGGCTTGTTTATGATTAACATTTTACCATTTATAATACTTTATAAAATATCAAACTTTGCCAAGTTTGAATAATAAAAAATATGCTATGAGGAGTTATTGCAAAAATTACGAGAAAAATTCCTGTGATATAAAAATATAATTAATTTTTGGAAATTCTTAAACTGATCCGAAATTTTTCAATTTTCATTTTTAGTTTTATTTAAATTTTGAAAAGTAAAATTATGATTAATATAAGTTAACAAATTTCAAGATTGAAATTTTTGGTAATTCTATTAGCAGAGTTAATTCAGATTTTCCGCTTAATCCTCATTGAAAACAAATACTTTCAAAATTTTTTGCTGACCAGTGTCCACTCTATCTTTTGAATCATACTATAATAAAAATGGTTGGAATTGTTTAGTTCATAAAATGGTAAAATCGTAAGGATTATTAATAAATTATTCATATGAATAATCTATTGAAACATTCAAACATTCATGAAGTTTCACAATATCATAATTAGTATTATCTTAATTATTCTTATCACTTTTTTCTTTATATCTTTGAAAACAAAAAAATCTGAAGGAAATGATAAAATGATATTTGATATTTTGCAAATGTCCTTCGCGAGAATCATACCTAAAATTAATTCCAACTGAAAATCGGTGAAAATAAATAGCAATGATTTCAAAATAAGACATATCAAACATTCGCACATCTCAATAAATGCTAGATTTTCAGAATTTGAATTGCTACGAATATTTCAGGAAATAATTCTTCTCTCAAAGCTTTTATCTTGCTAAAGTAGAAAACACATTAATGGTGCTTCTTAAAGACGGACTAAAAGCTTCATTTGCTAAAACGGAAGAATGAAAACATCATAACCGCTTCCTAACCATTTTCACAATATTTTATTTTATCATATCACACCCATTATCACAGTATCACAGCTCGAATCAACCTTACTTACATACTTTCGCATTTTTTTCATTCTATTCATTAAATTTTAAAGAAATGATGCTTACATTTATAATTCATTAAATTTTGAAAATTTGTATTTGTGTGTTAAGTTTTCCGTCTATATTTTATTCGCATATATTTTTATATCATTCATTCTTTGCAATTTACTTCTATTGTGAATTTAAGTTGGCTTCTTCATCTTCTTTAGCCAAATTGGCAGATTCATAAATGATTGCTCTTTTAAATAGTTTATCATTGGGGAATTTTCCATCTGAAGATTTTATAAATTTAAAATCTAATCTTTTCAATAAATAGAAACAAATTTATATGATTGAAAAAAATTTTTTAATTTTAAATTCATTGTTGAAAACGATATGATTGACTTTATTAAAGAATATTTTCTAATTAATATATGTCGTGAACAAAAATTTCAGGGGATATTTTCTTCAGTAAAACGATAAATTTTTGATTATATCATTAACATCCAATCTATCTGTCATTTAGAAAGTATTATAAACATTAAACTAAATTAATGTAATTAAAGGAAGAAGCTTAATATATTTAATTGATATTCACTATATGAGAAATTTCCTTGTTGTTGGTTACTATCATTAAATGAATATTCAGCATATTAGCTTAAATAAAAGTGCATAATATTAGGAATTAATTTAATTTCAGGAATTAATTTAATCTTAATTTTAATTTAATTTCAACTTTCTGATTTTAAATTGTGACAGCTTCTCCTAATTGTGACACAAATTTGTTGCTATATATGAGAGAATACGTAGAACTACTTTATAATGATGAAAAATTATGCAACAATTGAAGAAAAAGTTTAAAAAGTTTAGGCATAGCTGTAATGGCCTATAGCCAGGAAATTATAGCTAAAATTGATATGTAAGTAAGTTATGATCTTGTCTAGACCGGAATATATGTATATTACATAAAATGGCTCATTATAAATATTGATCAACAAGTATTCCAACCTAATTTTATTACTAATATTTCCTTTCGATAAGATTAATTTCAATATTAAAGCATTCATTTTAAAAATTATAAAATAATAAAAAAATTTTCGGAAAATTTCTGCAAAAAAATAAAATAAATTATGCAAAAAAATTTCTTTAAAGTTTATTTAATGAAATTAAATTTTGCAAAAATTGTTTTAAAACTTATTTTATTAACAAATATAAATTCTGTTTTTGCATTCATATCATTATTCTCTATTTATTTTCTAATTTCAAAACAATAATATCCCGAAACAATTAATCAATTAAATATTTTTGGATCTAATACATGTGCAACATTATTCCCATATCTCACCGGATAAGAATGAATTTTAAATAATTAATTAACTTTTAATTTATATTTTCTTAATGATTATTAAATGAAGCTAGAAGATGATGATAATTGATAATTATTGCAGGAAAATGATAAAATGAAATTTTGATAGTTAAATTTAAAAGTTGTTGCTATTTTTAAAATATACATTTAATCATTTCAAAAAAAGAGAATTATGACCAATGGAATAATTTATTTGATATTATTCAATGTTTTTTCAATATAACTATTTACTCCATTTGTTTCCATGGCTACGATAACCGATCTCCTCCTCTTCCTTCTCCTTCTTCTTCTCATTTTTCTTCATCAATTTCGATTTAAGTAATTTTTTACATGAACAATTTTTATTTAGCATTATTCGTTTATATCTGATAAACAATTAAATTCTAAAATTAGAGAAGTACTACGTAAATTTGTTGAAAAATTGTTGTATGGTAGCATTTTTCTTTTTCTGCAAAAAACCTTTACATTCAGCTATTCTTTCAAATTACACATTTTCTTATTAATTAATTAAGCAACAACGATCGGAACAACTAAAGAGCTGCAAAAGAAAAAAAAATGTTTGTTTAATCATTGATTATCATTTATCTATAATGATAAAAGTTAAAATTAATTTTTATCATTCATCATATGAAATTTTCAAAAGTCTTTTTAAAGAATAATTTCTGAGTTAATATCTGTTATTGTTGAATTGAATCATTATAGAGATTATCGATTATCATTCTGTATGATTGAAATATCTTCAAAAATTATTCATTTCAAATTTCTAGTAAATTTCATTAAAAGAAAATTTTCTCTTCAATTAATATTCATTTATAATTTCCTTTTAAAATTCACAATAATATTATTTATACTAAATCTTAAGCATTATTTATCAGTAGATTTTAATTTTAATCGATTTTCTTCTTTAAAAAAAAATTATTATTTTAAATTATGCAAAAAATAATAATTTAATAACATTAAATAGATAACATTAAATAGAGATTGTTGGCATTAATTTAAATGGTAAATAATCTAAGCATCTCATTTATGCTAATATTTTATTTCATTTCATTTCATCGATAAATAATATTTAGTTAACCAATAAATTGTTTAAATAATATAATTTATACTATAAATCAATTTATAATTTAAGTGGTAAACTTATAAATCCATTAATTTATCAAAGTAATTTTAAGTTATAAATCTAACATAATGTTTGTAAATAAGTTTTTCAAATTGATTCATTGTCCATTAAATCATTCGTTAATTTCAAAAATTTGCAAAACATCGAAAGCGTCAGTTGCTATAGAAATTAACATAAGTAGCTTGAAAGATTTTCATTCTTTCCTTCACCTTGAACATCTGTTATATGTAATTTAAGATATCTTAAAGCATTTTTATCCAACCTTGTTTTTTTTATTCTTTATCATTAATCTATTAAGTTTACACTTTGCAAAAACTTTTATTTATTATTTCAATATATCAATTTAAATCAAACCTCTAACTATGCAACAATTTCTGTTTCATGTTGAATCATTTATAATATAAATTTTTCAGAATAAAATATTTAAATTTATTTTATTATAATTAAGTTTTCTTTCTTATCATGCAAGCATGCATATTTTTTTTTCATTTCAGTATAAATTAATTTACATAATTTTTGTTTACTTTAAAAAATGATGGAAGTGAGAATTAAATTAAAGGCAAATTCTATTTAGTTATATTTCTTTTTAAGGATTTGAAAAGAAAAATGGCGTAGTACAAAAAAAGCAATTTATATTTACCATGCTAAATATAATAATTTATTTTCATTTCTCGAAATTTGTTATTCAATTTTTTGATTATAGTTTTTTCTGAAAAAATAAAAACTGATAAATTAGTTTTTCATATTTCTCTTTTGGTCAACCGTAGGAAAATCTTACACAATTACAAATTCATTTTCATATTGCCATTGATAGATAGACTTAAATCACTTATTCTTATCATTAAATAATTTCGTTAATTTCATTTTATTTATATATAATTGAATAGTTTAGAAAAGTTAAGAATTTACTATAATACTTTTTTTTCTCTTCATTTTATATATTTCTTTTATTGAGTGAAATAAAAGACAATGCAACGTTGCATTTTATGGCTTACTATAATTTGATGCTAGTAATGTTAAAAAATAAAAATTGAAAATAAAACAAAGATATGATCAAAGCCGATGATAAATAAACTATTCATTTATTATAATAACTATTGAATTGTTATAATTTGAAGTTAGCCAAAAACATATTTCGGTTTTTCGAGACTATTTTTGTGTTGCTAACTGATCTTAATAACCTTATTCCAATATTTTCAAATTAAAATTATTGCCACCAAATTACTAGAATTCTTTCCTTCAAACATTTTATTCTTTCTTAGTTCGAATTTTCGAAATAACCATTAGGGAAATTTTGAAGGTAAAAAACTCGGAAACATTTTCTAACAACAATTTGTTGGATTCAAATGTTGCATAAACTATATAAGCTTCAATATTTAGTAATATTTGCTTGATCATTTTCTTTCTTATAAATTGATAATATCATCTTCGCCATTTACAACATTAGTAATATTATCAGTTTAGCAGAATCATTAATTTTAGTAACTTTTAAATAATATTTTAGCAATATTACTAAATTAATAGTATTATCGGACTCGAATAAATAGTTATTTTTTAGTGTAGTTTTGTATAAAAATTCCTTATCTTTTCAAATTTTATTCATCCCTTTCCACGAAAGAGTGTAATATTCGTTCAACAATATAGCAAAGATAAAAGGGTTAAAATGATATTTCCCATAACAAACAACAAATGCGGGAAATATACCCAAATAAAATAGACGTGAAAAATTTTTAAGGATGACGCTATTTTATCAATAAATAATTTATATTTTTATGCTTTTAAAAATTCATTAATAATGATATGATTTATTTATAAGTTGTATGTTAGAAATTTTCAACAATGTAGTAGAGAATTAATGTTTATATTTTCTACACTTGTAAAAAGCATTTTTTTTCGATAAGTGGATAAGGATAATAACAGAACGATTGCTTCAACAATTTTTAATTCTTACCCTTTGCTATATCTTCCTTTTCTTCTTATTCCGCTTCTAACATTCCTAAATTGAATATTTCATGCTAAATTCGATTTTCAAAAAGAAAAAAATCCTGTTTGAAGTATAATTCGTTTTATCACTCTATCATATTCCTATCATATCTATTATCGATCATATCATATTCCTTTATCGTTTCTCTATCACCCAATCATATTTCTGCAAATATGATTGATATCTCTGATAAGAAACTCATTGTTAACAGTTTTAACAAATTAAATGATAATTTAGTTAAAAGAAACATTTTTTTTGAAATAGACGAAATTTTTGTTCCAACTTGGAAGTATAATTTTTTAACGAAAGCTGTAAAATGTGTGAAATTCATTCCTTCTCAAAAATATTTCAATTTCTTTCATTTTTTTTTCCTTTGACAATGTTTTCGAAGAATTTTCAACAAATGTTGTACAATCCAGTCCCATTGAATAAAGCATTGTAGTAAAAAAATGCGAGCACTTATTAAGTTGTACTTTAAAAAATATTATCTCAAATTGATCAATCAATAAAATTCTCATTATATCATAACCTTTTTAATAATAGTATAAAACATTAAATGTTTATTTAATATAACCTATTATTATTATTATTAAAGTTTGATAAACGATAAATTCATTTCACAAATATAAAAAGATTTAAACTTCTAAGAAATTTTTTAAACCATAAAATTTTATTTCAAAGATATTGTTTTATGAATGAAAGAAAGTTTATTCTTTATTTCTTAATACATGTTTCAATTTGTTTAAAATGCATCAATGGTTTCAATAAATTTTGCATTACTCAAAATATTTTGATAGTCTTTTTTTCTTGTTTGAAATGAGCTTTTACTTGACAGCTTCATTTTTCCTTGAAAGCTTATTCTTTCTTTTTTCTGACAAAAAAATTTTCCAATAATATTTTTAGCTATTAGCTGCTTGTTTGTTAGTATTCCTCTTAAGTTTTGCCACCTAACTGAATTGGTAGTAAATTAAATTACACGCAAATAGATATCGCTGCCGTAAAATAAGCTTTCTATTTTAATGCTTTAACTTTTAATTTTAAAGAAAAACAAAAAACGAAAATAATCATACTTTTCCTCAGAAATTAAATGATAAACTGTTTACGCTAATATTAAGAATTTTCATTTCCCCTTTTTCTTCCATACTTCCAATAAACTCTAAAAGTCACATATCAAATTAATGCGATCGAATTGTGCCTAAAAATTCAAACATTGTAATTAAAGGGAGAATCTTTTTTTTGTGATATGGATATTATTATTTATATTAATTAATAATATTATTTACGTAAGCAACTAAAGAAGAAAAATATAATTTAAAGAGCAAAAGCAAGTTTTAGATGATAATTTAAATTTGAACAGTAAAAAACAAGATTTAAATGATAATTTAAATTTTTTGCAGTTTTTGAAAAAAATAATAGATTGCAATAATTAAAATATAATTAATTAATTAACGTGCAAAAAAAAACCAAACAATACAATATAAATTTCATATTTTTCAGTGAAAAAAATGAAAGGAAAATATTTAAATTTTTATTCATTATAATTTTGTAGAAAAAGAAAAAAAGTAGAAATAATGATTATTTCACACTCATTTTTCTCTTCAACGAAGTGGAAAGGATTTAGGCCTTCAAGTTGAAATATTCAGAATTCCTTCTTCATATTATTTCAATTTTAACTGTTTTTCTCACTTGTCTGTCACAAATTTCTTATGCTAATATTTTAAAAGAGCTTTTTTTTTGTTGTTATTGAATGATTTATATGTTTGTCAACGAAGATTGATGTCATATTTAACAATTCTATTCATTTTATTCTTCGAAATGCAAACGATAGATATGATTGAGTTGACGAAGAGATGAACATTTTAAAATATCTGATCGAGAGAAGAAGAGATGAATTTATTAGATTCATTAAAATGTTTCTAATTGGAATGAAAAAAAAGAATAACTTAATGAAATAATTTTTCTCTATGATAAAAATCAAAACTTATCCAACCCACACTTTTTCATCTTTCTTGCAAATTTAATTTAGAACATGATTTAATTTAATTTAAAACTAAAGCCTAAACGATACACATTATCAATTTAAATGCTTAAACTACCATTATCAGTAATTTTAGATTATATAAAATTATTCAAAATTTAACAAAAAATTTCCTGATATTAAACTGGTTGCCAAAGTATTGCCAGTATATTTGCATTGCAATTACAGCAGCATGCCTAATATTTAATCATTTAAATAAATTGAAAATGATATTAGGTATAATCATTTAAAATCATGATTTCATGCATTTTCGTTATTCGATATTTTATTATTTCCGATTTTGTTATTTGAATATATGTTTTATTTACTCCGAAAAATAGCTCCATTAGTTTCCCTCAAATATTCATTATCTTTTTGTTGTAAATATTTAAATGACGAAAGTTCACTATCCTCTATGTATCCAATTTCCTTGTCATAAAGCAAGAAACAATTGTTTACGACAAAGAATACTTCCTCAATTTGATTATTTCCTTAATTACTCATATAAAAATTGCCATTTAAATTTTCTTCTTCCAATAATGTGTTCCATTGTTTTACAATTTTAAAATAAAAATTAATAATTTTGTTCATTATTAATTAAATTAAAACTAAATTTGAATGAAATGTATGAAAGAAGAAAGAGAGAAAGAGAAAGAGAGAGAGAGAATGTTTCCTGGAAAAAAATCAATAAAAGATGATTTATAATTTCAATAATACTAATTTACATAATACTACTACTTTTTCCATCTCATTTCCTTTATCGATTATAGATAATAATATTTTTATTGATTTGAAAACTAATTTCATATAGCATATCAATCATATGACGTTACATTTTTCTTTTCAATAAATTATCATTTATCACTTATCTATCTTTTTTTCTTTATCATTTTATCATACAAAATTATCATCTTTCCTCTTTTTTTCTTCATTTGTAAATCAATATTGATAGAAAATAATAATAATAATAAAATTCATTTTAAGGAAAGTGTCTGGAAAAATTCATTATCTCATTCGAAGCTTTTATCATACGATTAATTCGTTTGGAACTATTCCAAATAATATATTTATATAAATTAGTTAAATCAATGCTATAGTTTAGTAAAAATTTGATATGATAAGATAGAGAGAAAGGAGAAAAATGAAGCTAAGTGATATTATGGAATAGAATGAAAAAGTAATTTCAGGAGAGAGATAATATTTTATTTTTTAAATAAATGATTGATATTTTATTTGAAAAGAATCTTTTAATTATTCTTTTAATTATCGAATATTTATTCATTTCCCATTTTTGCTTAATTTGAAATGAAAGGAATAAATTCATTTAAATTATAATTATCAGATTGAATTAAAAATTTGGCTAATATATATTATAGCTATCTTTCACTGTTTTTCTATTTCATTAATTATATAATATATATTTATCGTTATTATAGAAATTTTATGAAAAACTTTTTAATAACACTTTCTTAACATTTTGCTACATTATCGTATGCAAAAATGATATTGAAAACTATCCCAGTTTTCAATTCATCGATTTGCAAAAGATATAATTGAATTAGTTAATTGGATAAAACAATGATGGGAATTAGACGAATAACACCTCTATGAATATTACTTTCATATAAATTATCAAATTTTCAATTTTAATTTATACATTATAGTCATTTTGTGAAGTCATTCTTTTTATCACTTCTTAAACTTTATTCTGAAAAGAAACAAACTTTGAATCATTTTTGAGTTAAAGAATTTCTTTCTACTTTTTAATATAAATTTAATACCAACGATAAGTTTCGATAAATTACTTTCAATTCATTTATGATATAAAGTTCAACCAATTTATGATATTATCACATCATTTAATGACAAGATAAAATTTATTCAAAATTATTTAGAAGATATGAGTCGACCGCACGATAGGATGAAATTGAATAACATATCCATTAATTGGTGATAGGATGAAATTGAAGTATGCAAGTAATATTGAAAAATAACATAACCATTTATTGGTAATCATATTTTAATGATATGTGAGCTGTAGTGGATTACTCTATGGAAGATATGAGAGAATTATAATGAGAGGATAAAAATTTTTAAAGTTAAATTTATAATTAGGAACCATTTTTTCATTCCTTTCAAACTATGATTCGTTTTTTTTGATTTCATATTGTTTATATTAAAATTAAAAAAAACAAATGAATTTGAATAAATGATGCGAAAATAATTTATCAATAAATATCTTTCATTTTTCATCTTCCTATTGTTTTATGGCAAAATATGAAATTAAATTTATTTCTTTAAAATTATAGTTTTTAATTATTATCAAACTTTTTCATCTAAATTTTTTTCCAGTAACTTTAAATTTACTTTCTTATAATTATAATTTAAATAATAATAATAATTACAACTTTGAAAGTTCCACACTTTCCTAAATAAACAACGTATTGATTTTTCCTTTCAGCATTATCTTCAACTTCATCCCACTGTTGCCACTTTTATCATCATTACTTGGTAGGATACATATATTGTTTATATGTCACATCGTAGTTTCAGCCAGCTGTTTTATGATCTCTTTACATGATCGTTGTTAAATGCCAATTTCTATAAGATTATGTTAGTTTTGCCCATTTTTCGCCTATTATCTCTTTATCGCCAATTTACAATCATCGTTATTATTGTTATTGTATTGGGGTAAATTTCTAATTTTGATACTTTTTTTCTCCTTTTTATCAATTTTACATCTGATAGCTTATCATCTGATATTATTATTAATCATAGTGATAGATCATGAAATTATATGCTTAGATCAAACAACTATTAATTAGCTCTTTTTAAATCTGTATGAATTTGTTTTGAATTGATTTCAATATGATCTTTAACTCACATATGAATAATTCTTTCCATTCCTAAATTTTACTTTCTGTAATTGATTACTGTTTTTTTTATTTTATCAGTTTTAATTTCGAAAAAGAAAACATTTTAATATTTCTTATAGACTGCTAAAAAATATGAAATAAAAGTTGGCATTTTAAAATAGAACCATTCATCATTATACGGTAGTCGATGGATCTGTTAGCTATGAATTCAATTGATTTCAAATTTCAAAAATTCTCTGACAGTTGAAATTGTAGATATTTTTCGTAAATTACTAAACTCCCACTTGTCAATTCAATTTTGTTGAAAAAAAAGAAGTTTTTGTCTTGGAGTTAATTCTCTAAAGGCTAGTTTATTTTTAGCTAAAGAGAAAATGGAAATGTAAAAGAATGGAAATTTGCATTAACAGAGCTTTAAAAAAATCTACGTTCTTTTTCTATAAACCTGAACATTTCATTTTAAATGAAAGACGATTGTTTAAATTGACCGAATTCAATTTTTCAGATAGAAGTTGACAGATTTTATAACTTTAAATAAGTTTGCTTATTGTTTATTTTCTTCTTTCATTTACTTCCAAAAGAGAGAGAGAGAGAGAGAGAGAAGAAGACGAAGAAGAAATAATGAAAAGAACAAAAAAGACAGAAATCATTTAAAGCCTAAATTTGAATGAGAAGAAATAAATGGACAAGTTCGTTATAGACAAACTGTGAAGTAGAATTGTTGATTAAAATTTCGTTTTCAAAAAATTGCAAACAATACATTGTTATTTATCGCTATAATTTTTTCCACTTATATTATCTGCCCTTTTCTCTCTCTCCCCTTTTCTCTTTCTCTCTTTCCCTCTCTCTCATATATCTTTTCCATTATGATCTGATAATTAAGAATTGTTTAAAATATGTTTGGACTAGTTTTTTTTTTTTTTAGATAATATAGCATTTATTTTATCCGACGAAACAACAAAGCATCTGTCAGCATTTTTCATTTTATATTTTTCATCTTCTGCCCATATATTTCCATATTTCTCTCTTTCTCTCTTTTTCTCTTCATCTCTTCCGTCTTTTCTTTCCTTTTCTGGTTTGTATTTTCAAAGAATTTTCCAATTAAATATCACTAGGCAATTTTATATAATACAATCCAATCGGTTCATACATTTTCCATTTCTGATCTTTCGAAAGATCTATGAAATATACTTGTCTTAAATTGATCATTATTATAAATGATATGAAAGATCGATTGATTGAATAGGAAGGAATCTGTTCAAAATCAAAGTTTATTTAAAGTACATAAAAATGAAAAAAATGTTAAGTTGAAATTGAATTTCATAAAATAATTTTTCATTGCTAACATCCATCAAACCAGACTAAAGTGTCATATCGTTAACACAATGAAAAAAGAATAAAATGGAAGAGTGATTGTCCACCATTTTCGTATTATCATATTTCCAGCCTTTTCATACTTATCGTTATCACTAATTTAGCATCATCTAATGTTATCAATTATGCACCAAAATGCTTGAATCTTTTATTGATTAATAAATTTCAACAGGTACCAGTATGTTTTGAATTAAGAATTAATTTTATTTCTTATTTCCATTAAAACAATATCTAACAGTATTCATTAATATGCTTAATTCTGTTTAAATTAATTGTTACGAAAAGTGGGAAATGAAAAAGCTACGAATCGAAGGTTAATTTTAAGCCACTTGAAGTAACATAAGTTTTATAAGTTACTTCATTGTTGTTGCAAAAAAGAAACTTAAGTTTTAAGCATATTAAATTTCCGCCTGTAGTCACTTTGCGCAGCTTCGCTCATTCCTATCACTCCTTTATGAACAGCAAGGATCTATCGATACTCTGGTAACTATAATTAAATCATTTAATGATCCGCCTGACTGCCTTAATTACAAAGTTGTTTTTTTAAATCATTATTTAAATTTTGGTAACAACTATTTCATTTTAGGCTGTATTTCAAGAGATCATGATTTGATAAATATTATCATGAAAAGAATAATCAGATAAAATAAATTATGCCTCGTCATATATCATTTTTTAATAATTGCAAAATTTCTGAAGTTAAAACAAGTCTTGAGTGTTAAATGTTAAGAAGTTGATAAATTGCTTTCATTAATTTTGAATGATTGCCTTTTGTTTTTTGTTTCTTTGAGAGAGAAATTGCGTAAGTAATTAACTATTGGATACTTTTACAGTATACTTATTTAATTTTGCAAAATTTTCTGCCGTTTTTGTTGCACCAACGGAAGATAATTAATATATTATCAGAAATTTGATCTTTCTCGCCTATCAAACCTATCAAAGTGATGTAATTAGATTTGGATAAGCTTTGTCGTTGTTTATCGAAAGATTTCATGTTATGTCAAAGTTTACTTCTCTTTTTTTTGAATTTAATTATTTTGCAAATGAAATGTTTCTCTTTCGGACAGCGTTCATTTAATTGTTTAACATTGTTAAAAATTTATTTGATAAAGATAATTTAAAGAAATTGAAAAAGCAATAAAGTTTAAATGATTGCATAAGAAAAATCAAAAACAAAATTTATTTTTACAATAGTTATTTAAATAATTGAATAGGAAGAAAGAATTGAAAAATTTAAAATTTAAATTTGAACGGTTTAAAGAAATTCGAAGATTTAATTGTAATTTGAAAATTCATCCAATAAAATTTACTTTTCTATTTTTGCAATTTTTATTTAAAATCGAAAATGGAGAAAAACATAAGCGTGTGGAAATTAAATTTAATTAATTAATTTAATTTCTTTTTTTAATTTCTGATATATGGTTTGTACACCTTGCTGTTAATAATATGTCATAGACAATTAACATCATGAGAAATTGAGTTAATTTTATTAAACAATGATAAATTTTAATTAATTTCATTTTAAAAATTAATTTTTTACTATTTGTGTCAAAGATCAAAAAGTTTATCCACTGGCTAATTTTAATTTTCAAATTTAATTATTTGATCACAACATTTTATTATAGTAGAATTTAATACTTTTCAAAATAAATTTCTTCCTATCCGAAGTGTTTTCAATTATTTCTTTAACCGAATCCAAGCAATTGAAAAGGTACCTTTTCGTCTGTCAAAAAGGAAAAGGAATTTTAATTATGTGAAACTCATTTATTAAATGTACTAAACATTTTTGAAGCCAAATTAATTCAACTTGTGCTTTAAGAACGAAACCATCAAAATGTGCTTGCATTTAAATGAACACTAATGTATTGCTGTAACGTATTTAAGATTGAGAAAGAAAAAGAAAACTTAGAAACTGTCTATAAAGAATTGAAGGCACCGCTAGAATTTTATAAAATCAGCAAAGAAAATATATCTACCCATTTTTTTCTCTTCTCTTATTTTAGGTCATTGTATTTTAATATGATACGTTGCTTATCTGTCATCTATCAATTTCTTTTTTCAAAGCTAAATTTCCTCTTTATTCTTTCTTAATTCAATCATATTTCATTCCACTAATTAAGGCATTCAAATAGCATTGATTTTCATTTCATCGTAAATCTAATTATTTTTGTCTTAAGGCGTAAAAACAAAATGAGTGTTGAAAATGCTGTAACCATTCATAATATTCAACAAAAGCAAAAGGGAAAAAGAACCAATCTTTCCATCACTCTTTAAATGCTTTTTAAAATTTAATGGAAAAAAAGTAACTTTCTTTTTTAGTTCCTTTTTTTCGTTGAAAAAAATGAGAAATCTCAGCCATCTTTCCTTTCCGATACGCCTTTTTTCATCAAATTTCAACAAATTTTCGCCTATAAAAGGATGTCAGTCTTATTCATTTCCCTTTTTTTTTTTGTTTCTCTCAAATAGAATTTCTTAGACTTTATTGATACATTTAGTAAAAGCCCAAGTTAAAGCCTATTTTCATTTTTCAATTTTAGAATTCACTCGTTGCATTATTAAAATAGAAAGTTATTTCAACAGGAATTTTATATATCTTTCTTCTCCTCTATCAATTTGCATAATTTAGGAGTTTTGCAGAAAAAAAGAAGCTACAATATATTTACAGATGAATATCAGATTAAAGCTGATAATTGACAGATATATTTTCATTAGAACTAAAAAGGAGTTAAAATTGGAGTTAAAATATTTAAAATGAAAATAAAAATGTAAAATCATAGTTAAAGAGATGATGAAAATTGTGGGAGAACATGAAGACGACTGTATTTTAAAACCAAATTTAAAATTTATTGAATCTATGCTAGTGAATTTATCTTACAATTCACTAATCCAAATAATGATTATGATATAATGGCTAACGATTAATTGTTATCATTCAGTCGAATATGATAGTTAAAGAGATGATGAAAATTGTGGGAGAACATGAAGACGATTAAATGGGATCAATAATTTTTGAATTTCTGATAAGATTCTTATATTTCAATGAAAAAAAAAAAAAGATTAATTACTATTAAACGAATCACTGAATGAGTGAGAGAAATACCTCTAAATTTTTAGCGGATTTAAATTTTGTCGAGCACATGTTTTTTATTTATTAGTCTCCAAGGATTCCAAAAACATAATTAATGAAATTAACATAGAATAGATTGATTGAAAATTACTGGACGAAATTTGAATCCGCTAATAAAATTTAGCACATTTAATCACATTTAAATCAAAATGAATGAAACTAATAAATCATTTAATAACAATTTGGCTATCATAATCTTGTGACAATTTCTGGGAATAGGTTAAAGGATTAGAAAGTAATTATGGACTTTTTCTCATCCTAAAAACTTTGTAAATTAATTGTTAAATAGCCTGGCGTTACATTGTATGATGTAGTCTTCAAAATATACTTTTTCGGAGGTTAATTACTAATATAAAAATTAACGAATGCTTCTTTCTAATTGATAATTTACTTTTGGTTGTATTCATTTAATCTTGCAACTTAAACTTCTATCTTTTAAAACAATGAATGGATGAATTCATTTTACAGGATTCGTGGAATGATTATGGACAATTTGTCGGCGGTTGCATTGTTGCAACCGTCGACATCATGGGCATACAATGCTAATAAATTGGTCCAGATAGATGGTCTTGAATACAATCGGGCTACAACAATGGATGAGTGTATAAAAGCGCTTGAACGAAGCTCACTACCAATATTTCCAGGAAGTAGTAAGGATTTAAAACAATTTCTTTTTATGTGAAATACATATTTTCGATGATTGAATGATCGCTAGATCTAGAATTTTGATTTATTGAATATTTGAATAATGATTATAATTTCATATTAACAGGTGATGGTTCGTTATGGTGTAATGCAACATTCGATACAGTACTCTGTTGGCCAGCAGTACCAGCTAATAGCAGTATTACTGTTCGCTGTCCACCACTTAAGGGACTTGATCCTACAAGTTTGTTTGTTTTTCTCCTCTGCCTCTCTCCTTTTATAAATTTTATTTTTGGAATAGAATGCTAGATTATCATATTATGTGATATCAGTGATTTGATGAAAATAATTCTAGAGAATATTACCAAATGGTGTCATAGTTCGGGTCATTGGATGGGTCGATCAGAAGATGACTTCTCACGTCCTTATGGTTGGACAAATTTCACGATGTGTTTTACTGAAGAAGTTGTTGAAATGATGACTAAACTCACCAACGGATCTCTCGTTGTAAATTTTTCAAATCTAAATAAAATAAAAACAAAATTTTTTTATTACGACAATTCTATCCTTATCTTTTTTTATACGATCAATGTATATTATCTGTGTTAATTGTAGACAGCTCAAGAAGTAGCAAGAAATGCTCGTAAATTAGAATTTGTTGGTCTTGGCTTATCGCTCATTTCTTTGCTCATATCAATCGCTATTTTTTCTTACTTCAGGTTCTTATCTTTGCGCAATTTCAATATTAAAAAAAATTGTATTATCAGTTATAAATAAATTACTGTAAAACTTTTTTGCAAAACTTTTTCAGTTTTTATGTGTAGTGGAAATAATTTGAACTTACTAAATATGTAATTAAGATCCTTTCAGGAGGCTGCGGGTATTTAGGAATTTATTGCATTTACAATTGATGATCGCCATATTGATGGTTGTTATAATTCGCCTTACCCTTTACATCGATCTTATTTTCACTGATCGTCTTGGACCTCATCATCTGAATAATAATGATGGAAAAACTATAAATACTACGGTTTCTTTTTTAATTAATTTTTACTTTAAATTAAAGGTAAAAAGTTAGATGAAGAAGTAAAAGTGATTCTGGTTTCTTATTTACAAATTTAACAAATATTAAATACAACGTATCTCTCTATACGACAAATTTAACTCCTTTTTTGGAAAAGGAAAACATTATGTTCAAAATGTAATTTCCCATAATCTAATTCTACTACTATTTAAAATTACCTAACCATTCAATTACTACTATTTAAAATTACCTAATTAAATTCGCAGGTATTTTTATGCGAAGCGATGTTTTTCATGCTTGAATATTTCAAAACTGTTGCATTTTGTTGGATGTTCCTTGAAGGATTTTATTTGCATAATAAACTCGTCTTCACAGTATTTGCAGCTGAACTACGTCTTACACGTTATCTTATAGCTGGATATGGTAAGATAATACAGTTTAACCTTTACTATCGCTCTTGTTTTATTTCCACATATCTGTTTTGAAATTTTTTGAAAAGTTAAGATTTTTAAATTTTTGATTATAATTAATTGTTTAATTCGAGATTTAATAGGATTGCCACTGATACAAACGTTTCTATGGTTAGCAGTAATACTGATAAAAAAGCAAGGAAAAGTGGATCGATGTCTCGGATCATATTATCTTGAGCCAGAATTCTGGCTCTTGGATGGGCCAAGAATGTTTGAATTAGTTGTATGTCATTTATAAATTTTAGAATCGTTCAATACTACTCGTTTCTTTGAACTTTTTTTTTTAAATCAAACATTCTTAATATGAAGTATATATGATTATTCTTCAACCTGATATCATCAATCGGATATATTGAACAATAATGTATCGTGTCATTTGAAGAGAAATATAATGCGACTATTTTTAGGTAAATTTATTTTTCATATGCAATGTAATTCGAGTCTTATGGACAAAAGTACAGCAATCAGACAATACGAGTGAATTTGGTAGGATGAGGTGAGTTATTCACTTCTTATATAGCCATTAATGCTTATAATAATTCAAATTTCAAAATTAAAAATTTAGAAAAATATAGTTATTTAAAACAAAATAAAATCATGTCAGCGTTTTATATCAAAAAAAGCTAATAAATCGATTAGTTTTTGATTGCTAATTATCATGAAAACTGTTACCATTTAATTTAAAATAAATAAACAATCAGAAAGCATTTCTTTTATTCAACGAACTTTTTGATATTACTCTGATATTTAGGAAAGGCGTGAAAGCAGCACTGATGCTAATCCCACTATTAGGTATTCCGAATATTATGCAAACTATACCATTCTCGCCGACTAAGGATAATATTGTGGTAAGTTGATCATATCATATATCAAATAAGTTAGAGATAAGAAATGAATTGAATTTTTTTTATTACTAAAGGTTAGGTTATGGATTTGGGAAAGGATGGTAATGAAATTATTATTTTAATACTATTAAGAATAAAACTGAAACTTATGTTTTTTGGGATGAAAAAATGCAAAAATTGAAGTTCAAATGAATTATATGCAAAGATAAAACAATCAAACGTTAATTTTGATATGATACAGTGATAAGGTTTGGATGGAATTCATAAATAGTGCGATCGAAATTATGCACAATGCATCTTTCTTTTGTGAGATTTTAGAAGATGAATTATAATTTCAGTATTTTGCAATTTGGACATATTGTGCATCATTCACTTACATGTATCAGGGCTTCATGATTTCAATCATCTATTGTTTTACTAACAAAGAGGTACACTTTCAATTAAAATTATCGAATTTAAATTTATCATTGTTTCATTTCAGTTTTAATCATTAAAAGATATCGTATGAAAATTATCTCAGATGAGCAGAATTCTTAGCCAAATTTCATTATATTGGCTATAATAGACCAAATTAGCTCAAAAAATACAATTAATAACCAAAATATAAACTAAAAAAATGTGAAATGAATATTTTATCCAATGATCCAATGAAGTTATTGCCAGTATATCTTATTTTAGGTCAGAAGTGTATTGAAGGCCCATTATAGTAGGTTTAAACTGCAGCATACAAGCACTGTAAATTTACGTCGTGGTAGCAGGGCATATGTACTTCGAAATGGAAATTCCATAGGCGCATCTTTGCATAAACCCGAAAAAGACAAATTATTAAGGATACAAAATTGTTCAATCAAAAATGGAACTGAGCATGATCCAACTACATCAGTTCCCATCTCTACAGCTCAGGTTGATTGATATATGCTTAAAACAAAAAAAAATTTAGATAATCTTATTATGATCACTTATGACCATTATAGTTCCTATCATTATTACCATATAAACATTGCCATTATTTATTTCAGTCTGAAATGAATTTGAATTTGGATGAAAATGATCGTCGTGGTAGTGGTGAAGGATCGCCATCTACAAAACAGCCACAAAAAGGAAAATACAAAAAACAACAATTATTAAAGTTGCAATTCTTTGAGAGTATGATAGGTGCAAATACTGAAGATGATAATTCACAAGCAGCTAAAATGAATGATTAGCTAGTGATCAGTAAAGACAAGATTAATCTCTTGGTATGATTATTTACTGCCTTCATACATTTTCAATTTTTGAATCCTTACAAAAAAGAAATGGCTCAGAAATTCTTATTTCAATCGCTATATTATTCTTATAAAATTAATTTTGAGTTAAAAATTAATTTGGAAAATTCGAAAATTCCGAAAAAAAAGGCGAAAGTTTTGCATTTTGTTTTATTTACAAAATATGAAATCTCTCTGATAAATATAATCTTTCAGAATTAACAGAGAATAGAATGAACTTCGATGGATTGATTGTTAACTATCTGCAAAATGCAAAATAATATTTTATTAAGTTAGCATAAAGCAATTAGCTATTATTATCTCTTTCTTATCTGTTATGTTTCATGCATATTTTGATCAATTAAAATTTGAAATTAGATGAGTAGGGAATCGTTATTAATTCAGGAAAATCTATTTTATGTGTCATAAGCAATTTTTCAAATGCTTTTATTTAATAGTAAAATAATAATGCAAGAAGTATAAATATTACTGTACCAAAGAATAATTGTAATATCATTTGCAAATATCATTCTCATTTAGATGACATTTGTGTGTGTTTTAAATTTTGAACAAGCTTATGATTAGTATTTCGTAGCATTTTATTGTTGAACGCATTTATAATATTAAATGATCTCTAGAAATTAGCACTCATTTATCTGTCAAATGATTTCTTGTACAATTAGATATGTATGAACTGCTTTAAAATTAAAAATCATCACGCTATTTTCAAAGGTTAAATGACAATAAATCTTTTATTATGCCATTGTCCGTGTTGTTTATAATAATAATAATAATAATAATAAACAATAATAATAATAGTAATTAATAATGAAAAATAATTACGATATTAATAATTATTACTGTTTTTATAAAAGAATGTATAAAGGATAAACATTCTTCTGTAAGTTAGATTGAAATGAATGAATGAATTCGATAATACTAAAATAAACTTATTGTTTTATTTCTACTAATACTTAATCAAAATACTATCTGAAGTTAGGATAGGATTTTTAACAACTCAATGTTATCTCATTGATAAGTCATTAGAATGAAAGTAAAGGTGCGAATATTATTGATTCATCTTCATGATAAGTATGGTTGCAATCACTTCCGCTATTTGCTGAATCAATGATAATATTTGTTAAATAAGCTGTTATCAATAGGCTGTTACGAACAGCGTTATCAATGCAACGATAATATACGTGAACTATATGTGAACTTTTTCTGATCTTTCGGATATGATGTTATAATCATTATCGATTAATCTTTTGTAAATTCTGATATATGGACAATGTTAATGCAATCATCGGATTCTTACGAAATCTTTTGATTGTAAATAAAAATGAAACAGATTGTTTCTTGGATAAAAGGAAAATTGATAGAGTCAAGTTCAGAAGTTGTTGATCAGATAAGTTTTTTAATAATCATTCATTTTGATCAAAGGTGATTGATTTTTGACAAGTCTTCATTTATGTTATGTTGGTAAAAATGAACTTATTCAGAGGAATGATGTAGGCTATATTGGTAGTAAGTGTGATGAACTGGTTATTTGATTTGAAAAACTTTAATACAACAATTCAAGGCGCGGATTTATCAAACTATCGAAGCAGAGAGGTGAGTTTATTTACTTTTGTCTTTTGGCATTTTTTGTCGTACTGGAGTGTTGTAATAAAATTGAAATTCGGTACGCTCTTCTATCGTCTTCTTTTATCTTCAACTTTATCGAGCATCATAAACCATTGATTATTATTCATTGATTGATTAAGCAAACTGTAGAAATTCATATTTTTAAAAGAGCCGGCTACACTTATTATTTGAATTTCTTTAAGCATACATCGCTTAGACAGCTATTTTGAATTGGTAAAATATTTTTCTGCTTTGAAATTAAATTTGAAACAAGCTACTAATATTTGTATTGTTATTATTACCAAAGTAATAAGTCTTCTAAAGAATCTCTCTCGAACATGCCTAAAATTTTCATGATACTTAATATTGACTATAAAATATTATGGTTAAAATTCCTGCAATATTTCATAATTAATGATAATTTTATGACACTGAAAGATTGCTGGCATATTTACCTTTACTGTGATCTGTCGTTAACTTTTGCAATTAACTCTTGGCAACTTGAAATAGCTATTCAATGAATGTTCATTTTATCAGTTCCTCTAATTGATTATTAATTTTTGTTGAAATTTCACTAAGTTTTCCACAATAACTAACAAAAAAAGGAATGATATGAGGGATTAGTTAATAGAGGGATATGTTTATATTTTTTTTAATAGAGGGATATTATAATTTGTTTGTGATTGAAAAAAATAAACTTGAAAGTTATCGATTTTTATGCTTATTTTTCACTTACAATACAAAAGATATCGGTATATGATGTAAATAGAATAAGTACCATCCATGTCAACAATACCTTTATTTAAAAAAGTAATTGAAATAAAATTTAAAAATGAATCATAGGATGGATCCCTTTAATTTAGGCAATCAAATTAATTTTTCACTACCATCCTGCGCTTTCCTTTTATCAATTGAAAGAAATAAATAAATTTTATTTTTCATTCTCTCATTTTTCCCTTATTCAATGAAATCAATGGCCAATTGGAATATATTTGATGTGCGAAGGAAAAAACAATTTGATGGGTATTTTTATTGGATAAAATTTATGTGAAATTCAATCGACTGGAAGCATTTCGAAAGATACGTATCGTCCGATTTCCTTCAATATGTGTATGGAAGAAGTGAAATGAATAATATAAGAATTTGTTGAAATTAATTAAAATATTTCATATGATTGTTTTTATTTTTCTATTTTTAAATTTTAATTAAAATCACAAAGAAATGATTGAAATGTATTGCATCGTTGGAATTATTTAATTTTTGATTTAAAAAAAAGATAAATTGACAGATTTTATGAATTATTTTAGTTGCCACATTTTTTCCTCTCTTTTCTAACAGTAAGTAATTAAATAGAATTTGATATTAGAAATTTGTGATGAAATTTTCGAAAAATTTATTAACGAGAAAGTAGATTTTACTATTTGTAATAAGCAAATGTTGAAAACGAATAAATCAATACTTGAATTAATTAAACTTATCAAATGCATACAATGATTAATTAAATTTATCAGATATACATAGAAGGCACAATTGTTGCATATGGAATGGTGTAAAGAATGTTAAGGAAGAAGAAGAAAGGAGAGATGGATACATACATCATACCTTCTTCAATAAATTCATTTTCCTAACTATTCCGTTATAATATTTTTCTTGCATTCTTAAGTCATTGCGATATTAGCCTACTAATAGTGTAAGGCAGGCATATCTACGCAGAATTTCTGATTGAATGGTTGTTGATAATTAGTGCTTAAATGAATTGTACGATATAGATGTCCGGCATGTTTCAGCATTTCAGCATTTCGGCGTATAAATTTTCAGCATTTAACTAAAATTTAGATTTGTGTTTTAGAAAAATAAAAAATTCGGAACAGATATGATGATCGAAGATTCTAGTTGAGTTAATAAATGATTCCTTCTAATTTTAATTAATTTCAGGAGAGTTAATTTTCGAAGTAATGAATGAATGAAAAATCAGAAAGAAAATTGAAAATGGCGAATTTCCCTTCAATTTATATAATAACTTCGAAAGTTGTAATAAAAGAATTTGAAATATGAGAAAAGAGGAGAGAATATTAGATGTTAAGAGTAAAAGTTAAATCAGTTAGGGTTGAAGTGAGTTAATATTTCTTAACAAATAGATTTATTCGTATCATTTTGCAGTATTAATCAATGCTGAAAATATCAGTATAACTTTACAATCATTAACTTCCCTTTTCACAATTGAATGTTCGGCAATACTCACATTTCAATCAATTCAAATCCTTTTGAATGAATATGTTTCATTTTTTGGAATTCATAAATTACAGAATTAAAATAAAAATTTCATACTATAAATTAAGCAAAATGTTGATCCCTTCTTTCTATCTCTTTTTTTAAATTATATTACGATTTTATATTACGATTTTAATTTGCATTGGAATTAATTTTTCAAAGAATATTGAAACCAAAATTAATCTTTCACTTTAATTTAAAAGTAGAAAAAATGGAATTTTTACCCTAAAATTTAAGCTATTTAACAATACTTCTTAAATAATGACAAAAATCATTGGTATCAGTGAAAGGGTAAGAACTGGCTGTTACAAATATAACTTCTATTCCACAAATTTCGACATAAGAAAAAAAATATACATTTGTAAATAATTAATTTCAAATGGAGAACTAATGGATTTAATTTTAAAACAATTAAATTGTAAAATCACTCTCTTTCTCTCTTTCTCTCACTTCACAATTTTATGCACATCCGTGAAGTTTGAACAATTTGAATGCCACTTTTGCATGACTTAATAATTGTAAATGAAATTGAATAGCGTCTAATGGGGGAAAGATGAGAACGTTAAGTAAATATCATGTTGTTAAGTAAAATATCATCTTGCAAGTGTCATTTAGAAAATATTCAAAATAAGATTGATCGTTAAATTAAATTGAAATTTAAAAGTGCTACCTAAACAATTAATACGTTTACTTACAAATAATTATTTTCTTATTTGTTATGAATTCATTTCGAAGTGTTCATTTTAATAACATTATATAGTTAGCTTTTGTTCTTCGATATTCATTCAAACTATTAATATCGCAGCTGATAAAGCAAATCATTATAAAATTTTGATAGCTGTTCCCTTACTGCTGATATTTTACAAGCTTGTTTTGTTAAAATTTGTTAACTATTAATCATTGCTCACTACTCATTTACATATACTCTTCGTCATTATTGAAGAAATATATTTCCAACGTTATACATCGACACTTATTCCTTTCCTCACTCTCTCTAAACTACATTTCGTTTTTTTAAAAATAAACTTAACGTTTCATAAATATTTGCTTTCTTTTTTTTCTTGCTGCTTGAACCTTTCAATGATACTACTATATAGCAATAATTCAAAAATCAGCGATCAGAGTAAATTCAAGTGCTACTTATAAATATGTGTGTACAAACTTCAGTTGTTGAAGTGGTTGAAAAGTTCCGATTTTTTCTTTTTCAGATATTTTTAAGTATCATTCAGTTAAAGGATCGATTGTTTTGTAGATTTTTCAGTTTGAAGTGAATATTGTGGAAATAATAGAAGCAAAAGGAGTAGTAATAATAGTATTACTCTCGAATATTCACTAAAGATCAATCAACTTTTTCTTTTGACAGCAATTCAAATTGTAATAAGTAAGTTGAAGTTAATTTTGCTCTACCAATATACAAATATATATTTTAGAAATGTATATCTATTCCGCCTAGCATTACAATGATTCTTTTTTCTCATCATTATATAAACATAAGTTAAAGTTGAAAATTTAACTCTTAGCAGCAATTTTACTTACTCAACCTTATCCCTTCCTTCCTTCTCAGTCGTTTTACTTATTTTAAAAGCGTTTCTTTCTCATATCATTAAATTCATATATTTTCATCCTCTTCTTCACTTTCTTTAAACTTTTACAAATATTAAAGAGAACAAGAAATTGTTTATTATCGTCTGGCAGGTAGTGTTTTGTTTTTCTCTGTTCCTTTCCACGTCTTATGTTACGACATTGTTGCGTTAGTTAATAGCGTCTGCATCATTTCACTTTTCAGTTATTTCTCTTCTAGTAGTTTAACAATAGGATAACTTAACGATTTTTTACTTCCTAAATTATTATTCTTTTTGAAGAATATAAAGGTATCCAAAAAACTAATAGGCTTTTCATTTCATTTCTCATTCATTCATTTCTATTCTTCACAATCTTCAACAATACCTATCAAAATCTTCTTTTCATTTTTTGCAATTCCAATAAATAAATAGTAGTTATTAATGAATTAAGAGTAAAATGTTTAATTTTATCATTCTACAATCCACTATTAGTATACTAACAAATATTACTTTATCAGTTACTGATAAAGTAATATTTGTTAGTACTAATAGCGATGATTGTGTCAGCTAAGAATTCTTCAAATTTAATCAGCTTGTTTTTTTTATAAATACTTAGACAGACGGAAAGATAGATGGAAAGATCATGGTTTTGTATTGGGATCTGCATTCCGCTGTTATGTTTAAAATCTAAAATTTCAACCGCAAATTATTAAGTCTATAAATAATTGCAATAAGTAAATTGAAAGATTTGGCGTAAAAATATTTTATTAGAATATTGTCAGCTGTCACTTAGCGGTCATTTAATTTACGTTGATAATATTGGGAGGTTTTTGAACATTCTCAATATTAGGCATGCTTTGTGAGCATATAACTTCGTTAAAATACTACGCCAATTATAGTTATGAATGATAAATTGTTGAATTTAATATCGGTTTTATGATTTAATTAATTCTTCGAAATATTTTTCAAAATCAGCAAAAAATATCTAATCCCTGATCTTCTACAAATTTTAGTGCATGATTAATATCGTTTTCATATTTTTACTCCTATTAGATCTTAAGAATCTTAATGAAATATCGATGATTCTATTCTGTCAATGAACTTATTTTAATTCTTGTTGTAGTACAATTATGCTTTTCAACTTACGAATTCAATTTTAAATTTAAAATCTTCTTCAACCACTATGTTTTATTTAGTAAAAAAACGTTTTGTCTTCTATTGGTTATAGCAATCATATTTTCATATTCTTATAGACTGAAATAAAAATCTAGTAAGATTGATCCTAATAATATAAAAAAAAGATGTAATAAAGTAAATGGAATTGAATTTTATTAACTGTCAATACAATTAGCAATCATACCTGACTGTTGTCAAAATAATTTAAATCATTTTTTTTAAAAAGAGAAAATTAGTATTTATTTAAAAAAATATAAGAACACGGTTACACTTGCACTCATAATCCAAAGTAAATTATCATTTGGCATGTTAGCCTTGGATGTTTTTTGGTTGTGGGAATGATACTTTAATTGTGGAAACGTGGTTTGAAAAGATTTTTCATTGCAATAGTCAGTATCGCATCCACATAAATAGCTTTCACCTTTACCGCCCAATAAATCATTATGTACTCTGCATTCACTAGCCTATAAATTGAATTGTTTTGCACAAGATATGATGATACTTTTGTATTTATTTAAATTATGATAGTGTAAGAGAATTTCAGATGAATCTAATTTATCTTCAGATTTCTTCAGATTTAATTTTTGATAAAGATCTTCAGATTATCTTCAGATTTAATTTTTGATAAAGAAAAAGATTAAAAGTAATTCCTAAAACGATTAAATGATTGATTGTATTCTCTTATTTATTGCATGATATGTTAAGATGATATCATTTATTACATGATATGTTAAGATGATATCAATTAAATAATTTTTTGAAGTCATCATTTAACTTTTTTAAAATTTAACATAGGGAAGATATTCTTGGATTTATTGAATATTCATTGCAAATATTTGCTGCTATGCAACATTCTTGTACCTTTTTTTAATTTGTTATAATCTAATGAAAGAAGTGGGAATAATCTTTCTTCCTTCATTCCTTTCTATTTGCCAATCAAATTTTCATAAGAAAATGATACCAAACATGCTTCCATAATATTTTCCCATGGTTTTCCAGTAAGAGATGGAGCATAAATTAACATATTGTCCTGTATATCGTCCCCATCACAACCCTTTATTTGGAAGATATGATGATTGTCTAAAGTTTGTTAAATTTTCATCACAGATATGCAAACTTTGAAGAGTATGTAAAATGCATGAAATTAGGAATAAGATTTATCCTTTCATTCCTATATTATCATCTATCAGAAAATTAAGCCTTGAACTTTTTGTTTTGTTTGAAAATTTTTGCAACATTTATGTAATTGTTTTTCTAAGTTTTTTTCTACTCAAATCGATTATGTTAGCTTTTATTTTTTCCACTCCAAACATGCTAATGATTATTCTCCAGATGAATATTGATCAAGGAAATCAAAAGATCACAATCTAAAGTCTCACGATGTAACTGAGCTGTGAAACAGCAAGAACTTGATTCACAATCTTCTGTTTCATTGGTTTTCGGATCCGATTTCCCACTACGAAAATAAATGTGACATTTTATGGCGATAGTTGTAGATATAATGAATGTAAATGTAATAAAAGCTGCAAACTAATAATATTTTAAAATCTTTTTTTTATTTGTTGAATTTTTAAATTTGAATTTTGTAATTTTTGCCATTTCATGCTGCAATTCTCATTTATGGAAGATTGGAAGCTTTTATAAGGAAAAATATTACCAGCATGCGTTGCATCAACCATCGAGTTTGTTTGCAAATTGCACAAATGGAAGTTATTTTAATATATTTTATTATTTGTATACTTTCTGATATGAACATCATTCTTCCTTAAATTGTTGAATGAGGAGGAAATACGATATAATGATATTCAAAAATAGAAAAAATCGAACGGTTTGCCAAGTACATCAGGTGTTAAAAGTAAAAAAATTTGGATAACTGACAGCTCGAGGAAATATAAATTTTTGAAATTAGTTCAGACTAGTATCTTTAGTATCCCATCAAATGATATTCAATAGTATGAGAAAGTACGCCAGTAGATCAACTGATTGATTGATGACGGAAACTAGCTCGAAAATAAAGAATTAAATGGCCCAGATGTTAAATAAACAGGTAAAAACAGAACCTAGTATACTAACTCTTCAAGTTTTCACGGGCCGCGCACTTGTTCCTTTTCGTAGCTTTTGGGCATGACTTCCGGGATTCATTTTTTAGAGGCTGGTTCTAAGAATGGTGAATTCGGAAAGGGCGATTTACATAGAAAACGTGGAAGATTATAGGGTAGAGTAATCTAAAGTAAGGAATTGGAAGAATCGTATCAGAATTAATAGCCTTTAAACCATTATTGTTTTATGCTTGGATATGCAGGACTTCAGAATAAATGTAACTTTCTCCCAACAAATGAGAGTAACTTTTGAGGAAAAGAAATGAAGGCGAATATGAACTTAAGCATTTTAAAATAAATTGAGATTTACTTTATATGCATTTAATTGTCGCTTAATGCAGAATATGTTCTTATAATAACTCATGTATGATTTCTGTTACGATTTCAAAGTTTTTGCTTGATTTCTGTTGTGACTTCGACAGAACGACATTCTAAGGAATATGGATATTTTGTATTGGGGTCTTCTGTTACACCATTCATCCTTTCTTCTCTTTCATCTTGCGTTTATTTTCACTTCCTAATTTCATACATTTTCGAGTGAATTATTACAAAGTTTCAGGGTAATCTTTGGATTGGCTTGGTTATTCTTTAGCACCCTGACCGTATTCACACTCACAATCATGTTTATTCAGGACTGAATTACTCCAAGGAATTCATCTGTCCCTCATCTCCATTTATTTGTGTGTATGTTAATTTGATTTTGTGGATATGCGTTCAAGAATGTTTCTGTTAAATTGCTGAAGAATTACTAATGATTGCTTAAGATAGTGTACGATGAGTTATTCGACATCGTCACCAACATCTTCCTGCGGTGAACAACAGCCTGTAAGATCTGCTGCTTCGGATGGTACTTTTAATTTTCATTTTATTTATAGTGATTTTTTTTGATTGTTTCAATGAGTTGCTTAAAATTCTGGATGGTTCAATGGTGCCGAACAAAAAGGACAGAAGGAGGAAATTGGTAGGATAATGAAAGGATAACCTGGTGGAATTTGATAGGAAAAATTTTTGTTGTATAATCATTTTCATTGTAGAAGAGAAAGATAACGACATATGCAGTCTCAGTTGCCTTGTTGCAAATTGCCTTTGTACAACCAGGTAATTAAATTTTCTCTCAAATGTCTTAAGCAAAGTTATTTAAAGTATGGCTTAATTTTTTTAATTAAGTTTTGTTTTGGATTTTGCAGTTGTATTACTAGGGAATCTTCGCCGCCCATCTTGAAACCTTTCCTCCGTCCAAGTTTATTTTCCAATGTACCTCCGACAATACGATTTTATGGCAAGGAGTCAAAAGGTTTGCTTTCAGTGTCCATGTCATTTCGTTTTTGAATTCGCAGCATAAATTCAATTTTAATGCTAGTTTGAATTAGTAACATTAATTTACCTTACTGACAGAACTAACTGTAGATAGTGGTTACTTCTAAAGGTATTGAGTTATTTTGAAAGATTGCTTTGTTGTATACTATGGTAATTATTACAAAACACGAAGGTAACCATATACTGTGAGATTTCAAATTATAAATTTAAAAGTCTGACGAAACAAAATTTTGACATAGCTAAGTAAAACAACCTATTTGGTTTGCAGTTACAAAACCAAGCAAAGAGATTCGCTCAACATTAATGTGGTGTAAAAATAGTCTTTTGCCTGTTGTTATGCGCCAAAGCCTTGCTGCAAGTCATTTTACTATAGTTGATGAATCAAATTTTTGGATTGGTTACTGGGGGCGGCACTTGAAATCAGCACAGTATCGAACGATTAAGCCATATCAGAAGGTGTCTTTTTTTTACGTTTTTGCAATTTACATTAGTTACCAGCATTGTTAGAGTTTATTCTAACTACCAAAGTTTTTTGATTTGGACTTTCTTAAGTTATTTAAGTTTCCATCATAATTTGCCTAAACCAACATTGCCATAGGTTAATCATTTTCCTGGTGCATTTCACATGGGACGAAAGGATCGTCTCTGGCAACATATAAATGAAATGATTGCTCTGTGGGGCTTGGATGAATATCACATTATGCCAACGACTTATGTTTTACCACGGGATGCCAAGAAATTGAAGGCTTACCTTCACGGTAATCCCCCTAATATCGTCATACTTAAACCGGTATACCTCACTGAATTCTATATTTTTCTAATTCGTCCATGTTTGTCGTATTTTTAAACAAACTTTAGTTTACAATTTGCTGACCGGGGATTAAAATGTCCAATAGTAACTATGTTGCTATAATGGATAAATTCTATATTCATCTTCTCGCGGTCATTTATATATCATTCATTTATATGATAAAATTTTCTTGTTGAATTAAGTAGTGTAGAGAGTTATGGGTTGGCTAAAATCAAATTGAATTTTAGAAAATGGGAAATTCAAAGTCACTATTAACTCTATCAAATTATTTTTTATAGCCTGCATCTGCTCGGGGAACAGGCATCAGTATTGTTAGCAAGATTAAACAAATTCCAAAGAAAACATCACTTATTGCTCAGCAGTAAGTTTTCATTTTGAGAACTTTTTATAAAATATGAATTCCTTAAAAACATGATGGATTATTTAAAAATACAATTTTCAGTTACATTGAACGGCCGCTAATTGTTAATTCTGCAAAATTTGACTTACGTTTATACGTCTATTTGACGAGTCTCGACCCTCTGCGTATATACTTATACAATGATGGCCTCGTTCGATTCGCAAGTATCCCGTAATTTTCTTTGCTTTTCATGACAAGGTTTTTATAAATTAAAAAAAAAAGAGCCCATTACAAATTTTATAAATTTTTTCGATTTTTTATATTAAACTAAAGTGAATCCAAAGAAGGTTATTTTTTGCTTCGTTATCTTTTTTTAGTTTTGAAAACTCGTCATATCTTGAAATACAAGCTATGTGTTTACAGCTATTCTTCTGCACTTAGTTCGATGTCAAACAAATTTATGCATTTAACGAACTATAGTATCAACAAATTGGCACAATCAGCAGGCGAACGTACAACGCCTGTACCGAAATGGAAATTATCGGATTTTTGGGTACATATAGCTGAACATTTTGATGTCAACGCTGTTAAGCCAAAGATTACGGATATCATTATCAAAGCTGTCCTTGCGTAAATTTTTTGCATATCTCTTACTGTTAACCTGAAGACAGGAGCTTGTGTTACTATTTGATCTTTTGTTTGACAATAAATTAGCGCAATAGATTTGGTTTAACTTCGAATTGAAAATTAAACAGTACAGATGAATTGTGTACTATTAATTAAGCAAAAGTTAAGGCAGTTACGAAATATGGTATTTGAAATTTACCGTCTCAATTTTTCTCCATTTTCAAGTAGTCCTGTTTCAGTTGTGAAAGTCATATTCGAATGCATCAAAAAAAACATAGTTTGTATGCTTTCACAAGTCATGAACTTTATGGAATGGATATTTTACTTGATGACACTCTCAGACCTTGGCTATTAGAGGTAGCACATTTTTACATTTTTTATTAGAAAAACCCTCTGACTAAAGTTCAAATATACGCAAAATGAATATGATAGTTAGGTTTCCATATAATTTTCAGGTGAATATTTCACCTTCACTACACTGTTCGACACCTACAGATATAGCCGTCAAAACAACGCTTGCAAAGGATGTACTGAATCTCTGTGGTATCCAAATTCCACCAGACACGTAAGTATGAAATAACGTAAAGTGCTAATTTCTTGTTCAGTGTCAGGAAAATTTTGTTGGAAATTCTGTGAAAGTTTCAGCAGCAAAAGTAACACATTGTCAATGGATTATCGCGTGAAATCATTCGATGGTAATAAAAGTGAAGAAGATTTTAAAAAGGAGCGACATCACCTCGAATATTTTAAGAAGAATAAGGTGAGAGATTCATTCGTTCACTTAAATCATGAATCTCTACATTCCTGGTCTAAGATCACCTCTCTATCCCTTGTTCTAACAGAAATTATAGGCAGACTAGATTTTAGTTCTATGTACAAATTCTCAAGGTTCAACTGAAACTGTAGGCATTTAAAGTCTTTGGAATGTGTATTTTTCAAAAAAAAAATTATAGAAAATTGACCGAAGGATACTGGATGAACTAACCGGTTGTGACGCACGAATTTTGATTGAATTTGAAGACGAATTAGACCGTTCCGGTAATTTCGATCTCATATTTCCCACTGTTGAAACGGTTGGTTATGTGAAGTACTATAAGAGCCCGTTAACCTACTCAAATCTGTTGTTGGCGCAATGGCAAGTGGAGCAGGAGGCACGTGGGCGTGAAGTTGGTATAGGTATTTTGGAAGATATTTCGAGTAAAAGTGAACATTTTTCTGATACAGACATTTTCGAAAATACTAACTTGAACAGTTGATAGTTATAGCTGTTATTTTAGACTTAAAATGGGTTTCAACCCAAAATTTGTGAACAGAACAGAGTGAGTTGCATTATAATATTAAATTATAATTATAATATTAAATTATGCGCCTTAGTATTATAAATTTCTTTGACACTCTGTGATTCGACCGTGAACTTGGTTATCCAGTTAATTCCGTCGTACAGTACAACTTTTACTACATCAATCCATCAAATATCTTTTTAAACAGGTTGTTATCTTCAGGCTTTTCATGTTGCTCATGTTGTGTTGAAGCTGATCTGATTTTTTACAAAAATTTTGTGCCTCATATTTTTATTCGATAACAGTTTCGGATGCTTTGTTTTTGTGGCATTTGCGCCACAAAACTTTATATCTGGTACATATTTTTAGTGTTTGCCTTATAACATACATTCTAAGGTTTGGAGCATTATTTCACTTTTTGAAATGCTGTGGAGATATGTTCCAGGACATTACGTAGAAAATTTATTCTGTATTCTTAACGAACGATATATATTCCAACAAAGAAGCTGTCACTAAAAAAATAATTTTTGGCGAAGTAAGCTGAAGTTCCCTACACTAAATTAATACAATTTATGAAGGAATGCGTGGGATTACATATTGTTTGTAGTTATTCTTACATCCAGTCGAATTCCGAAACTTAAGGTTTTTTACCTATAGTTAGATTCTGAATACATGCATGCTTAGGAATGAATTATTATGGGGAGAGCATAATTTGCAAAGCAGCTAAGTCAATGTCTTTACATCATTAGAAAGACTGAAGTTATCCGATGACGGTCCAATACATCATACATGCATGTCAAGAAAAATCTTACCACTAATTTTATAATATATTCGAATTCACATCTGCTAAAAAATTTTTTTCACATCCATTTATTCTGCATGGCAGAATTGTTAGTTGGACTGTTGGATCCCAAAACATTTTCTTAATGACTTTACTTCTGGGCCAGCTAGATTTTGGCTCGAATTTTGTGTTTCTTGAAGTTTTCCACACGTCCTGCTACCATTTATGCAAATGGAGTGGTTTGGAATGACTTTAAGCTTAAATTTTAATTGGTGAGCATCCGGTCTTTTTCAAATTGTCTTTTTTAAATTATGTCAATATGTTTTTTGATACTCTGCTTTGTGTCCTTCATTCGTATTTTAAGCATACACAGCGATTAAGTTTTCGGTGAGTTGAACATGATATTATGCGTCTTTCACTGCATAATCTATTTCACTGACTTCCGTAATCATTTGTACTTTCTTATATGGTTAAATTCCACTTTAATTCGAGTTTCTGCAACACTTTGTTTGATTCAAATGTTTCTAGATTTACCTACTTTTGCTTACCATTCATACATTTTCAATTTTTGACATATTTTTTTTCAGTGGTAATAAATATCCATTTTCAATGAATGCCTTTTTTAGATATTACATTACCCATAAAATATAGTCAAAAAATAGCAAATTCTAGATTTGAAGCACGACAAAGTCTAAATTCTAGGTACTTTATTCTCGTTAAGAAGTTTTTGCAGCACGTTGATTGACCGATCCAACAAATATTCCGTTTGTCCTTCGGGGAAACATGTGCTTTAACTTTTACTTTTTTACAAGAAATAAAATGCAACAAAGTAATGATAACAGACATATTTATAGCGACTAGAAGATCAAAGTTGGTCTGCACGGAAAAGCGCAATAAGTAACATCACTATTTCAAATAATCATATAGTCTAATTTCTCATCAAAAACGAGACTTTAGAATAACAACCGAACAACTTTTAAGCCACACTATTCAATCATCCAGAATTTAGGAGAGCCGAGATCTAACCATACCTGACAATGCAGGACAGAAATATATAACAATTTTAAACAATGAATGCCAACATATTTGCCTCCAGTTCTAAGTTAAACTCATATACCACAAATTTCCCTTTCAATAATCCTCACAAAATAACCACAGCATCACTCATTGTGATAATTAAGAATCAATGGTCGTTTTTAAGGCTTTTGAATTAACCGACTGTTGGGTAAATTCAACGCCTGTAGCAAAACACGTATTCTCTGTGATAAGTTTCCATTTTTCAATAAAGAATTGACACTGGACAATATTTTTTTTAATTTTTCTTCGAACTGAGCAGTTTGAGACGAAGCATGAATTTCTGACAGTACCTGCAATGTAAAGTTTTCAAAAATGCGAATTCAAATCTTATTAAACTTTTGGTTTTGGTTTTTTTCTTTTTGAAATTCTTGATTGAATACACTGTTTTTTGAAATTAGAATCAGTAAATGGTTGGGAACAAAACTAGTGAAATAACTGAATAACATTAAAATCATACAATATAATTCAGCGCATTACCATACATTTTTAAAACTTACTTTATTTAGCATTCCAAATATTTCTGCCCATTCTTTCTCATTAAGCGATGACTCTTCTGATGCGCTCATTAAAAACAATGACAGAATTCCGGATAGTGCTAGTAGAAATTTATCAGGTAAATAAAGCGGTGACTTTGATTGCTGTGGTTGTGAACCGAGCACACAAAAATCGATCAACGGTTGAATTGTGGAAGTCAAGTTAATCTTGGTATACTGTTTATTACGAAAGCTGAACGATGCAACATGAAGAGGTCCAACTGTCGTACACTCTTCTACCAAGAAAGCTCGCAAAAAAGCATGAGCTCCATCAAGCAATAACTGAAAAGTCTAATTTTCAGTGACCGTATAACTTACTAAAAATCAGCACGCTAATTGTATGAAGGGTAGATTAAAAAGTTAAAAAACAGATGAAAAAGTTTTTCTACCATTATATTAAAATGTCGAACAGTTTTACTTTTAATTTAGTTTCATTTTGGGCTTACAACAAGGAGAGACTTAAATTAAAGCTCAGTTGTATGACGATGTGAATAGGCTATGCGGAATTGATCGTACTATTGACATCTACTTCTATGTTAAATATTTTGTCTTCCTCTCAACTCTTCTTAAGCAGTTAGCATGATCTTAACCCTTAATGAATATGTGAAAATATTTAAATAAAAGTGTTTTGAAGAAAAAAAAAAGAGTTCGCTTTGATCAAACTCAAGCTTCTCAGTAATAAAAATCTCAACCTTTCTGTTCATTGGAATCCTTTTACTATTCAAAAATTCCAAAAACGAATCGAATAAATCGATGCTATTTCGACAAAGCCCAGGATACGTCCGCAATAGTAGCGTCAGAATGGTAAGCGCATAGATCCGTACGCTCATCCTGAGATGTGTTAGGGCCCGAAGGGTATGAGCTATTAACAGCGTGAAATGGGATGAAATCATCGAGGCATTAGTCGTGCATAACAATTCTAGAAGAGCACGCAATTGAGCATGAAATGATGAGTCGCTCTTCTGAAATTGCTTCATAATTCATTATGGTATTTAAAGTTTATTGGTAAATTGTGAAGAAAAGAACAAAAAATACTTTGAAGTTACTTGAATTGGACCCATTCAATGTTTATAAAACTTACATCACAAGCAATCAGACGTCCGACAGCTGGTATCAATATGTGCAAATGTCTCGGAACAAGTTCTGGATATGAAGAAAGTAACTGCCTTACACCAACTATTGAGTCTCGTCTCACATTTATGTTATAATGGCCGAGTTGACGACATAGTTCATCCAGTGATAAGCCACGATGTGACAAGCAACTATTATTACTTTTCGTTAACTGATCCACGAGTACAACCTAGAACGTTCAGATAAGATACTTTTCTGAACTTGTCATATGAAAACAGAATTGTGCTTAAGCAATAAGTTATCTTTACTGATATAAAGCTAAATGGAACAGTTTCGTTCTCTCGGAACATTAAACAGACTTTTTTGGAATGAATTCGCGTGTCAGTAACTGTTGTTTTCTTTAATTTTTTTCCAACTTTTAGCTTAGCTTTAGGAAAATCTTTCTTCTTTTTGCTCATCGCACCAACAACCTTAAATAAAAAGACAGATAAAAAGAATTCACTGGTGATCTGTTTGAAAATAATGTGTAAAACTTTTTCGCTACACAATTATAAAATTATGAGAATATTCAAAAAAAAAAAACACCGTTACTCCAAGCATTCCTGAAATGTAGATTAAAATAATAGAAATTATGGATTCTCTTCGCCAGGTCATACTTTTAGAACTTAATCTACCAAATTGCACCAAACGCCACGAAGATGATGTCTATGATTTAAGAGGAAGTGTCAAAGACTGCAGCTTTTCAAAAGAAATTCAGTTGAAGTAGTAAAGGACCGAGATTGCTCGTTTATGTTGAAGGAACTGATAGAAAGCTTGGTAAGAATTAAGCTAAAAAGAGCTAACATTCTTTTTCTTAAAATGTAGAAAAAAATGCAAAAAGTTGATTTTTTCATAAAGAAATTAGCAGTAGATCTGCATGGATATGACGTACCGAAGTAATTCACAAACACTGAACTGGTTTTTATCATTTATAACAAAGCAATGCACATAAAGCAGCAATGTGTACATGTAAATTTGAAAGATTTTAGGATATCACATAGGAAAAAGCGTCACATATGACAGTTGGTTAAACGCAATTGAGAGAGAAGTCCCGCTATCGCGTCCATATCATATTTCAGTAACTAAGAAGTGCATTGAGAATTTTCTTCAATTTAATTTAATCCATTTTCATTCCACCGAAACTACACTCTAACAACAAAAAGTATAACTGACAGAAATTCACATAAAATTCACTTCCGATAAAGCCATTCGCACCGCTATTAAGTCCTTGCTGCTTGGATTCTCGGCAACTAACTGTTTTAATTTCTTCATATAAGTATCGATGTTTTGTGAGGTTGGGTATTCTCCTACAAAATAATGATTAACAGGAGTGGCATTACGAAAGGATTGAAAAAATAATTATGAAAAAAAAATAATCAAAAAAATTATAATTACCAGAAGACTAATTATTTCATCAAAATGCATAAAATTTTGGATCTTGGCATAAATTTTTGCGAAATTTGATGGAATTTAATATATAGTGAATTTTGATCTAAAATAATAAAAATTTTCATTGAAATAATCAGACCTTACCATCAACAGAAACGTATGCAAGAGAATCAGTCAATAACTTTGTCCATCGTTGTTTTATTTTTGTAGACCAATGTACTGTTAGAGGTTGTTGTCCGTATATTAATTTCATCTTCTCTGATAATCTATAAAATCAAGATTCTTAAAGCTTCGCTATATGACACAAAACTAATCAAAGAGATCGGCCCAATAATGTCAACTTTTGTATGTTCAGAACAACAGTCCATGTCAGTCTGACTTCTAATTTATTTTACAGAACAAAAGTTTTGCTGCATCAAAATTAGCTGTCTTATATGCGATACAATATCCCCTGATTTGGTTAAATGTATTGTGTTTATTTATCAGCATATGCAGACCACTAAAACATTAATGAATTTTAAGGAAAAAAATACATATATGAACCCACTTCGCAATGTCAGCTTTGAGGAGATCATTTTCTTCTTGGAGAGCACTTACCATTTTCCGCAATTTTTTGCATTTACTTTCCTGACCTAGAAAGAAAAGTGATTTGAAAATATCTTAATCAATGTTTATGAAAACAATACAATATGTTCGGAAATGTTAAATATACAGTTCATATAAATATATTAAATAATGAAAAGTAATGTTAACAATCAAAATAATAAGTAAATAAAATCCTCATTCAAATCCAATAAAATTTTATTATGGCTATGACCTCAATCATTTTCCAACAAAACAGTTAAAAGATGTAGCATAATTCTTGATAGTTCGATCTAAATTCAATCGAATGTTTTGTACCATACTTTTATTGTAGGCAAGAAATTCTTTGCTGAATATTGGAATGTCATCTGCAACAACTGCTTCATTTTTGTCTTCTTCCTTAAAAAAAATCTTTCTTCACAATCTGCCAAATTACTCCTAAAATCCTAATTATTACAAAAAACAAAAAAATGCTTTCGAAAAACCAAGCAAATTAAGGAAAGATCTACCTCATCATCACTGGATTTCACTTTGTTTTTGTTTTTGCGCCTCTTCAACTCTAGCATTCTTTGCTTCATTAATCCTTTTTTCTTAACTGAAATTCGATTTCCTTTTACGCTCAAGATTCATTTCACATACTAGAATGAAAAATTTTTGCAATAATTCACTTTATTCTAACGGAAACAATTGAAAAATCATTTGTATAGTGTTTAGAAAATAATTGAGCTTTTAAAAGAACTTTCTATTCATTTCTTACTTACCAATGAATAAATGAAATTCTAGAATCAGTCCTTAGAACATATGTTATGCGCACATAATTAAACTATGTTTAGTATCCCCAGATTACGCCATTCTTTACAAAATGATAGTTGACAATTTTGATGGAGAAAAGCAGATCAAATTGTTGAAGTATGGAAAACAAAGAAGAAATAAACCGATGGTGATCAACAAAACAGAAAAGATGAAACGAAGGAAGTAAGAATAAAATATATTCTGGCTACGACCATTTTTGTTTGCTATTAGATGGCATGTCGGATATTTATCACATTTCAAATTAAAAAAATTTAGAAAAAAATTATAAACCTTGGAATTGATTGTAAGCCTCCGTTTTTTTATATTCTTCCATAGCTTTCTCGTAATCTTCATGTTCTCTAGCTGATTTGTCGAAATAAAACTTAGAAGAAACAAAATCATAAAGAAAAATAACATATCTGCTGAAATCTGGCATAATGCATCAACTTTTAGACATATTAGATTTCAAAACTTTTTATCATTAAATTTTTACTACAATCGGTATATAAACCCAAGCAATCAAATTCAAAGGAGACGCTCTATTCTTTTAAAAAATAGTGCTGATGCCAATGTTTAAATTATTTCATTCTTTTAGGAAAAGTCAGAAAGTCGAGATTTTACAACCACTGCTGTACTCCTAAAAATTCATTCAAAACTTTAAACAAAATCAAACCCAACCTTTTTTTGATCATCCGGCAAGATTTTCCATTGCTTTCCAATGTCTGCAAGAAAACTACGGTGACGCAGTGCCTCATGGCTGCCAGAGTCCACTAATTCCTTCCTTCGCGCACTGCAATTTTCATTTTTTTAGGATCTTATTTTCAACTTTTATATCTATTATTATTATTAATATTACTATCATTGCCAATATTATTATTGTTGTTATTACAATTATTATTATTATTATTATTATTATTATTATTATTATTGTTATTATTATTATTATTACTATTATTATTATTATTATTATTATTATTATTATTATTATTATTATTATTATTATTATCATCATTATTATTGCTACTGTTATTATCATTATTATTATTATCACTATTATTATTATGTGCAATACCAATCTTCTACACTCCTCATACTCCGAATGATATGACAATAACATACTTAACAAAGTGAACATAAGCAGTACGGGGCCGTTTTGGAGCATTTTCGTCGATATAAACAATCCTTTTTTTCTGCCGTCTGTTTTTCGATGTTGTCTTATGTAGTGTTGCAGACATTTGGTAACTGCTACGAGAATGTAAGATATAACATAAGAAAGCTATGAATTATATTTAATGGCAGTGACATTCAGAAACGTTAGTGATACATTTGGAACAAAGCGATTATTTCTTATATTTCTTATGACGACGAAAACTAGAAATAAGAGAATTTAGATAAGCAATAGTAAGTGGACAACGAGGTAGAATAAATCCTATGCAAATAAAATCTATGCAACTCAACTACCAAAGTCCCAACACCCATCCTCTATCAGATTCCTTCTCAATTGCAGCCACTACTGAAAATTTTAAATCCCATCCGAAATTCAGCTGAGATTGATACTGGAAGCTATTGCTATTCAAAGGGAGTGAATGATTTTAGGAAATATTTCCTGTTTGATGCTAAATATCTATAGGGAATAGAGATGTGGGAAACGCAGAACTATGAGAACTTGCGTACATCCATCTGGCAGAAGAAATCATCCATTCTAGAAGGTAAGGCCTCGAATTCTTATTAATGAGGGAGATAGGATAGGTACAAGTTAAGAGTAGGATCGGGATCGACTGAGGCAATTTAATATCTCTGCGTCCCTTATTGCAAACATAACCTTGAATAGGGCGAAAATTTACACATGGCAGATAAAATTCAGTCGGATGCATTGCTGCTCAACCAAAAATTCATTTCAATTAATTCATTAATTTGAAGAGATATGTCTTTTTTCACACAAATACATGTACTTATGTATACAAATGGACCATTTCATGTGTAGCGAAGTATTTCTATTTCAATTCAAAAACAGATAAGTAGTGCAAAACATATAGAAATAGTTTGAAAGGTAGAAGAAAGACAGAATGGTCACGAAAAAGACACTATTTCAAGAGGTATGCGTAGAACGATTTACGTCAAATATCCTGCTGTAGCTTTATCAGCGACAAATGCGCTGCATTAACTGATCGAATTGTTGTAATAATTAAGCAGAGAAGGCATTATGTGAAATGGACGACTTAACATACCAAAAAGATTCAAGTTTTGTTTTAATATGTATACGAGACTTATAAGAACATATAAGAAAAAATAAGCAACATTTTGAAAATGGAACGAAAGGCGCGATGATTTTTACATTGAAATCAGATTTTTATTACAGAAATAATGCATAGCATATATTTTTAAATGTATAATTGGAATTTTTGAAGAAGGACTCAGGGTAGGAAAGGCATAAAATTGCATAGAAATTCAATTTTTCTTAGGATCCGAGAAAATCCGCATTTTTGAAGTTTTCAAAATCTTTCACAAATAAGAGATTTCAAAAACCTTTTGAAAGATATTAAGCTTAAAGTAGGTCTGGGCCTCCGAAATTTGGAAGGATATGAAATCTAACAAAAATTAACACATCCTTCAATATAGGGATGCAGTAAATGAAGACCCGTTGTTAATGGCATATAAACAATATTTTTGAGACGTCTTTACAAAGCGATCATAATCTTCACTAAGATAATAAATAAAAATATACAAATCTACAATTATATAAGGAACGACTTAGTGTTGACGCCTGATAAACGCGATTGTATTGGACTACTGAACTACTGTGCCAGTTGTCACGGCATATCCACGATGTCACAGTAAGAATAACCTGTTGTCGAACTAGCCCTATGAGATCCCAAAATTTTCCTTAGATGCCAGGTATAGCAATTAACTAAGTGCCAGGTATAGCAATTAGAATGAGAATAATATCACTTAGGCAAATAAAAAAAACACTTTAAGTTCAGTAACAACAGAGGAATTTATGTTCCAAAAAATATAAAAAATTAATAACCAAAAAGGACATTTCAGCCAAGATTTTTATGGCTTTTCATTCTCTTTTGGAAATACCGATACTGTACCTGCCTGCAAACAAATAACTTTGAATTTCATAACCCAAATTTTTTCAAAATCTAAGAAATTAATACTACTACAATAAAGTAATACCGAGTACGCTTAACCAATCCAGGTTAATCACTTGGGACTAATTTCATCATCTCATAATTTTCAAGATTATTATTAATTCGTTGGAACGCCAGTAATCTCACTCGCATGAATTTAACTGGTTCGAAGCAACACTTTTGCAGTTGTTTTGAAAATTTTGTACACAATGTTCTCCGTAAGTCTATTGCTGAACTCATCCTAATGTCGTGATCGGCTAAATTAAGCGTCAAATGAGAACACATGTCGACAATAAAATGAAACCTTATAAGAAAATGAAGTTATGAGAAACCTGTACAAGTAATGTAGGCTGTCCTTTCCTCCGTATTCGATATTGCGTTGGAAGTTGTGATGATCCAGAATCGGAAATCGACATGTGTTCTTCAGATGCACGTGAACGTTGTCGTTCCATTGCAGCACGACCTGCATAATAATAATAAAATAAAAATAAGTAACTAATTAGTGAAATAAGGTGAATAACTTTCTCTAGAAGACTCCTTTCTATTTCGGTCTCAATGAATTAGTGAATTAATTTAATAATATGAAGCCTCGATTACCAGCGCGAGTACGTGGTGTTCTCCTTGGTGTCTTTCGTTCTGCTCCTTCTAAATATCCTGCTTCCAATATTTTCTCAATTTCATCCACAACACCCAAATCTTGTTTTCCTGAAATTGGAACATTTTTAAACGACAACAATTGAAAAGTTTCGAAAGAACTGAAGCCAAACTTTTTCTTAAATAAGAAAATGTAACTGAACAGTAAATAAATATCTCACGGCTCTTAAAAAAAGAAAAAACTCGATAATACAGCCACACTGCTATAATCTCTTAGTTCCACTGTTCTGTTGTATGGTTCCGCAACAACAGAAATAGTCAATTACTGAAGAAATTAAAATTCGGTTTCAAAAAAATTGACCGCTGTAAACCCAAAAACCCCAGTAATTTTGAAAAAGAATTACCCTTAACGTGAGTTTCTCAATATTCAAGGCTACGAATACTAAACTCTTACAATAAAATGCTGTCGAGGCTGTTCAGTGTACTATGACCGTAAGATCTCCCCATGGATGGTTGAGTATCCTTGTTTTTCAGAAAAAGGATACTCAACCGATTGCTGTTTCAATAGCAGTATAGTTAATCCATCAGTTAAGTGTGCAGTATAGCTTAGACGACAATGTCATATTTATCTATAATTCTCTCTGATATTAAAACTGCTGTAATACCAAACCTGTTTTCAGAATTCCTTCGATTGCAACAGTACGATTCAGTGGAGATGCCGCAACTCCTGGTTGCAGTGGTTTCAATGGTAGTCGTTTCTTCCTTTGTTCCTCGCGTTCTTTTATTTCACGTATTTTTTCCATGTCATGGATTACTTTCTAATATAAAATATAAAGATAAAGTGCATACTACTAACTCAACTTATTCTTCACTTATTATTAGAGTCTTGGGATTTTTACACATGCATTGGTTTTACTATTCAAGTCTCAGCAATTCTGAAATTACGTGAATTCCTATTACAGTGTCCTCAGCTCCCATTCTCCATACTTACCTCGTAATCCTCTTTGAACAATTTCAAGTCACCAAAAAATGTTTCCATGCTGTATTTTTTCGGGTCAAATGAATAATATTTCCTCAAAGACTCCCATTTGGTATTCATTGTGTTATACATCTGCAAATCACTTTTCTCTCATATTTAAACTCTATTAAAAATACTACTCAATTATTAATTCCGATGTTTGTCCAAAATGTCCACCGACACCTACATTTTCCAAATTTTTAAATTAACAAACTTTTTCTACGATTTCGCATTCTGTTTTCGCTTTTGATAAGAATGGGCCCATTTTTTCAGAGAACAAATCATTTTCTGCTTGCTTGACAAATGCCTTAAGCTGATTTTCAATCTGTAAAGTAAGGTCTGCAGTTGATTAACACATCATAATACAAGTATGAAGTTTTTGATATGTTTCCCATGTTTGAGTTGACCACACGTCAAAAATAGCCCAAACTTGTGATATATAGAGTCCAGTTCAATACCAAGTGTGATATTGGATGTTAATTGAAATTATTTGAGAATATTAGAGATTAGACAATAAAAAATTACCTTATTGAGAGCATTTTTCAGAGCCATAACGCCCCTAGCCACTTCATCTGCATTAACACGTGAAGCTTTATCAACATGGAGGAATTCATCCTTCGGGAAGTTTGCATACAAACCATTCGCTTCAGTAGACATACAACTTACGAGATAATGTAGAAGTGATTCACCGTTGTTGACATCTTTCGTACCACTTAACTATAATCGAAGTCGTAATGGTTAAAAGTCAGAAATTGCAAAGAAACAACTTTCGACGTCAGGTTAAGACATATATTAAACGTTCAATAGTATTTCAAATGATTATCTTATACCTTTTTTAGTACACTCATTTCGAATCCAAATATATCCTTATATGTTTTCGATGAATGTCCCATATAGTTTCCAACCAAAAGAACTATTTCTAGAAACATTTTGAAGCCCCTTGATGTCCGAATTTCATCACATGCTTCTATCACAGCCGATATAGTCTAAAATATATCCATATGCGACGAAGTCATCTACATTTTACAAAATTACATTTTTTATACTATCCTACGCATCAGATATGAAAATCCAAAGGAAACTATAGAAATGGATAATGAAGTACTGATATCACAAATATACAAACCGGTTTCAAGTCGTTTAGGGTTTTATCAAATTCAAGCATAAAAATCATAGAATCCAATCGTGCTGGCAATCCTCTTATTGAAGCCAGTGTTGCAGCAAACTAGAAAATTAAGTTGGATAAAAAACACTCCAAATATTAAGAAAGTTAAACAACAAAATCTTCTAGTTCTCAGATATGAAATATCTACTCTAAGTTACCTGTTCCCCTTCTGGCATCTCATTGAATTTGTTACCAGCTAAATTCTCAAGTTTCTTCAACGTGTCGAATGGTGGCAAAGCATTCCTCAATTGCTGCATTGTTCCCGAAGATATTACTTGATCATCTATTTCCAATAAAATCCTTTTCCATTCCTCCAGCGGTATCTTTTGCGATCCTTGCAGAATGGCTCAAAAAAAGGAACTTACTGCACAAGAAATATCAGTTTAGAATTACTTTAATTATAAAAAATTATCGCGCTAAAAATTCGGAAAATTGAATTCTTTAATACCAAGAGATTGCAAGGTCTTTTCGTCTTGTATGACTAGTGGTTTTCGGACTTTCTTCTTCGGCAAACTCTTTCCACTCGTTGTTGAATCGAAGTCAGTGGTATTTTGTCGACTACAAGAAACCTAATGCGATTTCAGATTATTTTTAAATTAAGTGAAAAATAACTTCCCCCTCTATCAGCTTACGAAATCATCTGCTTAGCAACTATCAACTTCAGAAAATGATAATTTTTTTTATGAATCTCAATACCTATATGTTGGTACGGTCATTACACTGGGATGTTAAAGATGATAAAGCAAAGAAAGAGTTATTAAAATTCTTTATCTCTAATGAAAAAGCTGAAAAACTCTACTTCGCTGCAAATTTTTTTTTTAATGTTTCAAATAACCGCTCATTCGCGAATTTCTCCTCTGTTGTTTGCGCCCAAAAGGAGTCTTTACTGATTTCCTTGGGTTTGATCTGAAAAAAAATTATATATGAGAATAATAATCCTAATACAATTGTTTCACTTTTTATAAAAATTTGAGTACTGAGAAACCTACCGTTGCCGAGCTCCATGGAATTTTTTTCATCGGCACATTTACTTCACGATGTGGTTTCTTCTTCAGATATTCTGGCAGTTCGGGGCTTGCCACTTTATTTAAGAATCCAGGTGGTGATGGCGGTCCAGGTGGACCTTGTCCGCCTGGAAGTGGCGGTGGTGGCGGTGGAGGGAAAGGAGGAGGAGGATAGCCTCCTGCAATTGATTGGTAAAAAAAATAACATTGCATGTTTCTAAAACTTTTGAAAGAAAAACTGTTTTCTCTTAATGTGAAAGTTTAAAACAAATTTACCAGATGAAAGTAGAGGCGGAGGCAAAGGTGGAGGCGGAGGTGGTGGTGGAGGAGGACCTCCTGCTACGGCAGGTAAGTTCTTATTTACTGTTTCAGCATAGGTATCTGGTGGCGGTAAACGGCTTGTTGGTGGAGGAAGCGGTACATTTGGATCTTTTATCTGGAAAAATAAGACACATGGTTTGGAATTAAATCAGTATATAATCGAAAATATAGTAGACGAATGGCGAAAACCTTACATGGTTTCTAAGCTGTTCTGTCTCATTTGCAAACTCCTCCATTCTCCTGTAATATTGGCTCAATTTGGCTAAGGCCTCATTTTTTGCTTGTGTTGCAATTTCGACACGCTTATTAGCTTGCCTTCCTTCCTCGCCATCTTCTAAGGTATCTGAAAGCAATTGTTCGAAATTGCTAGAAATTATATGGAGAAATGTGATCGTATAGAAAAACATGGCTTTCTAAATATTGAAAAACAGTAATTGTACAAAAAAATATCTGCTGACCGAGGAAATGAGTGATATCTTGAGTAAATTCGAATTTCCCACGAAAATCAGGATCAACACATGTTTTCGGCAGAACGATTTCTGAGATGCAGTTCTCAATCAATCGAAAATATTCTGTCCTGTTGAAATAAAAGTAAAACATTTAACATTTCAACAGTACACAAAGCACTTACGATTACATTGAGACCTTTTGCAATTTATTTGATAAATTTTCACCTCACATTATTATCGTCCGTTACCAGAAGAAGGTGTTGTAGAATGCTCAAAAATGGCCCTTCGGCTCTAGTGTTCTTCACACCAGCTAATAAAATGCCATAGCAGCAGTCAGGCTCTTCATATTCTCCTTTTCTGAAATATAATCCTGTCGATTCAAGTTCTGCATGTTCTATAACGAAAGCTATACAACTTTTCCAGTTTGTCCAACTTTTTCAATAGCGTAAAATAAATCATGTGAATTGAAAATATTCATTGACTGTTGGTTGCTCGTTCGAAATATCGCAAATAAAAAGTCACGACACAACGATAATAACGAACATTTGTTCAAACCGATTTACAAGTTCAGCAAAGTCGGCTTCTTTGATTCGGCAGAAATTATCATACTGTTTCTTGATTGCTTCCAAAGTGCAACTTTCCAAAAACTATAAATATAAACTGTCTTCTACCAACGCATAATAATGGGATATTAGTCTAGCAGCTAAGGTCACCTTCAGCTAGTTTTATTACCAAAAAACCCTTCAGAATAACTATAAACTTACTTAATTTGACTCATAAGTGCTTCATTTTTTAATGGTGTTCCTCTCTCAATTAAGAGCTTTACTCATGTAGCACAAAATAAATTTTCTGATGTTCTAAATGTATATCATATCGTACTGAAAAATGTGAAATAACTTCAAAGCATTATTTTTTATCATATGTAACCGATATCGCTAACAGAATAATAATATAAACGAGCATGAAATTCAATGTATAATCTAATTAAATCAAAATTTGAATAAAACTGAATCTAACCTGAATACAATCGTACATGCCAGCGCGCATGAATTCACTTCTCCAGTGCATCCGAATTTGCCAGGCAGCTTCCGCAGATGCTCGACCTTCCTCTGTAGTTGTATCATCCGGCTCCGGCACATCCAACATTACATTTACCAATGTCATGGCTTTCTTCTAAAATGACTGATTAGCTTGTATGAATTTCACTTTTCTAATGCTGACTTCTTGGAATTACTTTGTATGAAGAAAGAAATCAAACAAAAAAGTTTTAAAATCCGAATCAAATCACAACTGACCACTACATCGAGGCGGTTTGATTTATTTAAGCAACTGACAATGCAGCGAAATCTTTCACATTTTCGTAATCGGGCTTCTTCGGTTAAAGCTTGCAAGAGCGTCTCGCGTCTACAAATCCAAAGTGTTATCTACGTCATAATTAAAGTGAACGATATTTGAATTCCTTACAAACCTGATTTTACAACTGATAAAAATCCAAAAATAAAATAATCAAAAATAATATTCCATTTGTTCATTCAATCTAGAATCAGCCTTAATATTTCAAAAATAATCTACCCTCTGAGCTCAAATTTATCATCATTAACGAAAGTCACGACGCCCAAGAGGCTCACTGTTACAAATTTCAGTGAATCCCAATGATCCAAGAATGGTTTGCCGGAAGCTACGGATAGCACTCCAACCAAGCATGAAAACATTTTCGACTTCCGTCTGAAGCACATTTCCATTCCAGGCTTAAAAGAACAAGTAAAATTAGTTAAGAAAGCTAATTAAAATTTTATTTAACGTGGTTATTTCCAAAAATTTGAACTGTAATCAAAAAAAACTGGTTGACCAAATTCGGTAGACTTAATTATTCACTTCTAAAATTCTTAGACTAATATTCCAGAATTTTTTTGTAGCTCTTTCGGGTAATGATCAAATAAATTTATATCAAATAAATACCTACCCATGTATTGACAACGGATTTCAAACACTTGACACTGTCATGAAGTTGCAAAGCATACTCTTCCTCCCGTTCAGAATTCTCAGATAACCGCAGGGATGCGATGAGATTATGCATTATATGGAACAATAACTGAAGACCACCCTGGTTGCCGAACTATAAAAACATATGAAAAAAACAAGCATTATTTTCCATCATAACTCATATAATCTGCAAACGTGATAAAACAATAAAATCAAATTTTAATTATCATACTTTGATTTTTACATTCTATATCACTTAATTTACTTTTTTCACAGCCCATTTTTCTGCCAGGCGCTCTTTATTCAATTTCATGATAACAAACAGAAAGATCAAAATTTCTTTAAACAACTCATGCTAAAATGTGAACCTAAAACTAGTACCTATTTCTTTTTAATCGCAATTAGCAGAGTTTTTATTACAAAATTACCGAAATCAACATCATCATATTATACCTCTTTAATCCAATCCACCTTCTGAACGCTAAGCTGGACTTTCAAGTCTTTCAATACATCTTTCATCAACCTAGCCTCTTCTCCTGATGCCAGCACCCTTTCAATGCGTCGAATCAGATCAATGGGCCGCTGAAAAATTTTTCGCAAATCATTCCATGAATCTCAGGTGTTACTTTGTAAAGTGTTTATTCGAAGCCTTGTGATCCATTTTAATGTAAAAAAGGATAGCAGCTGAACAAAACATTGAATAATTCAAGGAAAAACCTTGGAATTTTCTTGAGTAGCCATATTAAGTCTTTGAGATTGACAAACCATTTGCCGCTTCTTTTCCATATCATTGTCTGCCAATAAGGCACGAAATTTTTCATCTTTTATATTCATTTGCTTCTGAAATTCAATCAAAAATTAAAAACCAGCAAATTTCTCTAGTCAAACTATCCTGCACTTTCAAAGTCTGAAAAGTTTTTATCTGCCTTTATTATCAGTTAAAGTCAAGAGATTTGACCTCGTTAAAAAAACTTTTGCAAGCATTAACGAAGACTTGTCTACTTAGTTAAAAATATATCTTACAAGTAATTCGGCAAAAGCAGCATTAACTTGATCATCGTTCATCCGATTAACCTCATAATAATCGGATTCCATTGCTGCTCTACTTGTTTCCGGTAAGTTTGTGCAATCTGTTTCTGGCTAAAATTTGGTGTTAGCAACTTATCAAAAAATTAGGGAAATGACATCAATAGTGATAATGATAAACATTTACTTTATTGGCTAATAAAGAGTAAAGCAAAACCATATTGAGAATTCTATTACAAATCAAAATAGAAATCTAATGCAGTCGTGCAAATTATTTTACCATGCATGGGAAACTAATTTTCCAAAGAGCGGATAGTAAACATGTCGCCGTGTATAGGAACTCAAAATTTCAAGAACTTCATTTCTGAAATTTAAATTTGAAGTCTCCCGCCCAATGTCATTAATTACAAGTAATGCACCTCCGAAACGCGACGAATAGGAAACCTCCGTTCGAAATTTTCTAATGTTGAAGGGCTTGGTACCTCAGATTTTCTCTTACTTCCCACCTTTTTTCCTCACACTTATGTGATTTTAAACTATCCAATAAAACAAAATTAAGCAAAAATTACGACTTTAAAAATGTCGTTTAAAACTCTTCTACTTATCAACATAAAAATTTTCGAAACCGTAAAATTTACATGTTCATATTTGATATGAAATCGAAGAGGTCTCTGAAAAGGGTAAGCTTGTATAAGTGCTAATCAGATTGACATAACAAACACTTATGGTTAAATGAGTGGGTTGAAGGAATGAACAAGAAAACGAACCAGAGATCGGATGGATAAACCTGAGAAGATATGATAATGATGACCATTTTCCGGCCGGAAACTTCGCAAACTTCCGCTATCCTTTCCTTTATACTTCTTTGATCCGAACATAATCGAATCAATCTGTAATATTTACAACTGCAACGATAATTAAGAACTATTTTATTGGTGAGAGGAAATTCTTAAATTAATGAAATTTGGAAGTCTCTCGAATTTCTATCCGGAGATGAACAAGCATAACCTTCATAAAATTACCCTATTAATATCAATCACTTCTTTGTTCAGAAAACGAAAAAATGAAAAGTAACTGTCTCACAACACATCTCCCTGTAACAATCATTAATCATTCTTATAATGTGAATTGCCCATGGGGTGATGATAATCGTTGCTAATGAGAGCTGGAAGGAGTCTTTTTCATTTTCAAAGAGATGAATTTTAACTTTCCCATCTATATGACCTGACGGTAGGAATATCGCACTCACAATCAAATGAAAAGAAGTTTTGTATTCGAAATTGAAAATGAAAGTGAATCTCTCCTCCCTCTTCTCATTCTCTCTCTCTTTCTCTGTCTTTCTCTGTTTGGTAAAAAAACCAATGAAAGATTGTTGTTTCCACAGAAGAATGGTATTGAGGATGGGAAGGTCATATGGAGTGATGATATCATGATGCTTTTTCTTTCTGCGAGAGCTACAAATGGATCTAACACCCTCTGGTGACCCTGAACCAAGGATGGAGTCCAAATATTACCCTCATATCCTCCACAATATGCTCTTTTAATCTTTCTTCTTTCACTAAATCTCAATCTCTCTCTCTCTCTCTCTCTCTCTCTTATTACCATAAAATACCTGTTCAATATTAATTCCTATTGTAAAGTACTTATATTAATAAATATATCAGATATCATATTATACCATATCAGAACCATAGAAACGAAAAGAGATACTTTCAGTATGAGAAATTTTCATTAAGAATGAACAGATTTTAAAAAGATGAAAGTGTTGCAATTAAGAAAGAGTTTGAAGAGTAGATTTGATTCATGGGAAATATCGGAGGACTTATGGATAAACTTCTAATGCACTCCTTAATTCCTGTCTCCAACTTTCAATTTCTTGTCATTGCTTCCCATCTCAATGTATTATTTTTCAATGTTTGATGATTACAAATAATTGCAGTAGAATTGAGGAGACAAGAGAAACGGGAGAGCGGGGGAGAGGGACGGGGATCGGAGGAGATTATGATATATATATATTAACATTTCCTCATCAATCTAAAACATTTCCATATCATATACAGTGATATTCATTTCAAGATCACATGAAATCGTCATTTTGCAGAGCCACGTTCTCTGTTTTTCCGTCCATACTTTCAATAGTCACAACAATATCACAAAATCGCAAATCTATAGCATACAGAAGATCGCACATCCACAAATGTAAAATAGCCATAGCGATTGATATGATATGATTTTATCACATGCAACTTTTTCAATAATGTTATTAGAAATAAAAAAAGAAAGAAATAAAAATGAAAGGATGAAATATTTTCACTGGAATCAACGAATGATAGTAAAGATGAACGATATTTGGTTATTCATTTATTGATTGGTCCTGACTTATTTTGAAACAGAATTCTATTTTAAATAAGGAGGATGAATGATGGATGTAACCTTTAACCTTGGAAATATTCTTAGAAATATAACATTTCTTGCTAATTTAATTTTTACAACTTTCTCATTTATTTGAAAATTCCCTGTGAAGTGTCATAAGTCCTTATCTTTTTTCCAATGAATTTTCAATTTCATTCGAAAAGATTAAAGCATGAAAATTTGCTAAGCGATAAATCGAATTTTGGAGATAATTTTTCCCTCTTTCGTTTTTCTATTCCTTTTCATTTCAAAAATATATATCTATAACAATTAAATTTCATTATTATTAATCATAATTTTGTCTGGGAGAGTTTTAGCTTTTTTGTTCTTAATAATTATACTTTAGATATATCTATTTTTTAATAGTGAATTTTTTAATGGACAATTTCCGGGTGATACAATCGATTTATCAGTTATTTCTCATTGTTAGTAGAAACGAGTTTATAGTAGCAACAGGCTATTATATCCTTCTCATCCGGATGACCTGATAATCCATTATTCAACTATCTGAATAGTCTTGTTTCTTGAGTATTTCGTAAGATAAATAATATCTCATTTGTTTCATTCAGTAAATTAACCCAATAACCCTTTCTTGATAACCCTTTCCTAACCTTTCCTTTTCCTACTCTCTAATGACCCTTTCCCTTTCCTACTTTTAACCTTTCCTTTCCTACTTTAACCTAAATAACCCTTTCCTACTCTCTCTCTTCCTCTCATTGCAAAAATTTGTATTAGGGTTTTCAATTCCATTTTATCGGATTTAATATATTTTTATGCTTAAATTCAAAGTAATAACCTATTGATATTATCTACATAAAAATCGATCATTCTTCAATAACAATTCTACTTTCTACAACATTACAGAATAATTGTCCTATAAAAGCCGAACTATATCAGTTGTTGTTATTATCAAATATAACTTCATCTAACGACATCAAATGTATGCCAATATCTTTTTGTTGCATTCTCTTGGACAACAAGAGGAGAACGGTGTCGTTCTCAGATTTTTTTCAAATTGGCGGAACAGAAAAAGCAACATATTGTACAAATTTATTTCTAATTGAAATTTCAAACATATACACAGATACACTCACACACTTGACACGTAAACACACACACACACACATAACACATATCTCTTTTGATTATTTCAGATATTTTTTCAGCTATTGTCAACATTCGTCGCGCTGTGATATGTATGTACACATGCATGCATGTATGCGTTCCACACATAAACAAACTAACAAAATTCAAATAAGTCATCCCTTCTGTTAGCATTCCATCTCCACCGATCATACATAAATTTGTGTCACATTTGTATATAACCAAGCATTCTCAATACTAAGTAATTTATATATTTGTCGCAAGGAAGTTTGTAATTACATTTTAAATTTTTGAATTTCATTTAAAATAAAACATGAAAGAATCAGATAATCGAATTTTTCACTTTGAAATCTTAAAGATGAAATAATGGGAAATGTAAACAATAATTGAGGAAGACATGAAATTCTAACTAAAATTTACTATATTTTTTACTCGAGATACCACTCAGCACTTATCACTCATGAAAATATCCTAGCCAGCTTACTAATTTTTCACTTTTAATTTTCAATTAGACAGTATCTTCTATTTGCCATACAAATTAAAAAAGTACAACGGCTTATTACTTACAATTGAGATGCTATTCATTATTTGCATCTGTTATTAGTATTCCAAACTTTTTAGATTTTCTAGACGGAGTTTACAATAGCTTAACGTCATGTTTCAAACTGAAAAAAATATGATTGGTGACAGCTTTCTTCACTAGTCATATTTTTTAATAGAGTAAATTAGATTTAATAGTTATACTACTAACTTCAATTTTTGCATGCATATCATAAAACATTTTCAACTGAATATAATCATATATTTTTTTTCACTTAAAAATTCTATTCCAAAATTATTTGCCTGAACTAATGAAATGCAAAAATGATTAGAGAAAGGCATTGAATACAAACATCTGCTTAAGACCTTCCATTCCAATGAATTTTTCCATATGAAAATATCGAGTATGATACTATCATGAAGAAGTGAAAAGATAAAGTTCCTAAGCTGTTGAATGTATCATACTGAGAAAGTATAAGAACGAAATGATACGTCGTCATAAGTCATAACCCTGTGAATGGATTTTATCGAGAACAAATCATTTGGAAGAATGCACCGTGAATATAATAAGATAGAGAAATGAATGGGAATGATTATCTCATGGAGCAACTCATTAGAGTGCGCAAAAATGTATTGAAATTTTAAATGAAAAATATATTTCATTAAGCAAAAGTATGAATATATTTTATAGAAAATGAGCCATCTTAGAAAAACAGGTATTTTTTGATGAGAAATTTTGGAATCATAAAAAAATTGAAAACAAAGAATAAAAGAAACTTGTTTTAAATGGCATTCACGATGAAACGCTAAAAGTCATTTGCTCTCAGATGCACTACAAATCCTTTTCCTGCCATGAAGTATAAAACTAACAAACTATTCCAACATTAGAATCGAATAACAGTGGAGCAGTGGAGCTTAGCTACTGGAATTAGACTGGAATAGTTATAGCTATTGTGTTCCTTTCAAGGAATAGGGTTCTGGAATGGATAGTATGATAAATTACTTTTACAATGGAAAGAAAGCTAAATTTAGTGGAAAAAAGTAAAAAATATACCTTATGACCAAAAACGCTTCTGGATTCGGCCTTCCCTTTCTTGTACTTTTTTGAATCTTCCATTTTCTCAGACGAATCATCCATATCATTGATGGTTTCATCAGTGATATTTAATGAATCTGGTGTTACTACTTGCAAAGCTTCCGAAATGGTATCAGGATTTAAGTTATCTGCAGTTATATTAAGTGAATTTCTCAGTGATTGATTGTCAAGCAAAGTTTTTTGCGGACAACAACCAGAAATTGTGTCTGCTGCTGTGTTTATCAGGAATGACGAAATAACGTTAGCTTCAGAATGAGGAACAGTAACTTTCGTAGTGGGTTCGGAAGAAATTTCGGAAAATTTAATAAGTTCAGAAGAAGGCATAAGTGTCCCCAATGATTCCGTAGATGATTCCGTTAAGGAAGTTTTACTGGAATGAATTGAGGACATCTGTTTTAATTCTGAAGACAAATTCCTTGACTGTTCAGATGATACAGTAGTTTCGGGACGTTTTTTGGTGAATCCAGCATGCTTCCAAAAACCGGCTATAGCTTCATAGAATTTATTTTTCGGTTGTACTGTTTCACCACTATTTGATTCCTCAGAATTTTTCAGTAGTTCTATGTCGTAGATAATTTTGGATTCATTTTCTGATAAATTTTCCTTAGCTTGAGACTCTTTTCCTGAATCATGTTGCCAATTGATTGTTACTGGTTCAGTGCTATCGATTCGTTCACTGCTTTCTTCTGGAATTTCCGGAGAACTTAGTTTTTGGGTGCCATCATCAATAAGTGTCTCACTTATTACTTCATTTCGGACGACAGGATCTTCTGCTGATCTTCCCACTTCATCCGGAATAAGAGACTTATCAGTCTGTCGCAGCGATTCAGTAGTGCAGGATACTGACAGATTCACCACATCTGCAGACGCCTCAAATTCATCTTTTTCTGATTCTTTTGTGTTTCCATTCCTTTCTTCGACTTCTTGTGATTCAGGTTGCTCAATTTTTTCCGTATTTTCCGCATCAACATTCTGATTGCCAACAGCAAAATCACTCACTTCAATCTTGGCTTCAGTTTTTGTGGTGTCTACGACAATACCCGTTCTCGAGTCTTGAATGTTTATGCTACTTGTATGTTTGAGAGTCCTTTCGACTACATCATCTTCCGTTTTATTGGTGATGGTATTCAAATTTCTATCCTTTTCTCCTAATTCTTCGTCCATGTTGTTGGAATTTCGATTAGCTAAAAAATCCACTTTCGGTATTTCCACACTCAATATTTCTGGTATTTGTGTTTCCGAAACTTTTGTATATTGTATATTTTCTACATTATGTATTTTTGGAGTATTTTGGTCAGTTGTTCGCAGATCATCAGTAACTAGCGACTCTGCTATATTTGAGGTAGTTTCATCACGAACATCTGATGAATTACTTTTTTCAAAATCTATTGTTTCAGTTTCCGAACTGTTTGCAGTTTCAGAAGCTTTAATACTCTTCATTTCATCATGTATTTCGATTAAATTTGATTTGGAATTATTTTCATTCACATTTCTCTCTTGAGAAGTTCCTTCAATCATCCAATTGTTTCCCACCAAATCTCTTTTCCCTTTATCGTTTTCATCTGATGAAATGGCAACACAGTTAGGAAATGATGGAGAGGAACATTTTTCTTGGTGGTGAATTTCTGCTTCCTCAATTTCCTGTAGACATGTTTGATCATCATTATCAGCATAACTGTTTGTTAACACAAAATGCAAGACCTCAGCTTCGTTCGATAATTTAGTTTCATCACTGAATTCATTATCATTTTGTTTAGCTTCTGCTTCGGTAATTTCTTCTGTCGCTTTTTGACTATTCTGAACAGCTGTACTACACTTGCTTCCCTCTGAATTCAACTCCTCTTTTCCTTTCTTACCATTTAAAATAGACTTTTTCTTCCTGCTTTTTCTCGCTTTTTTCTTTTCCATAAGTCTAAGCAAAAAATATGTATAAATCAAAATAGATCAAAATAGAATAGCGTATTTTTTGATTTATATTTTCCGTTTCAGAAATTTATGAGATTCACATTACCTGCATATTCCGCAATTCGAGAAATACTCGTTTCAAAAAGTTTGAAAATTGAAATGATATCCACGGTAATATCAAAGTGAGTCTGAAACTGATAATTATTCAACATGTTGCATCAATTACTAATAGTAGTTCCACAAACGAAATGCAGTAATGGATTCAAAATTTAGTACTAAGACAATAATGTTATCATCGACTAAATATAAAAATAATACAAACCACGTTGAAATAATCAAAGTAATTTTGTATTATAGGCTGTTCATCAATAGTTAAATCGTTTTAAATTGTTAAGTTGATCTTTTGTTCACTTAGTTTTCTATATGTTCAAAAAAATTATAATGGATCTCGACTCAGTATCAGCAGTATTAGTATCACTATTGTAATCAATATCACAAGCAGTATTAGTGTTCGATCAATATCACAATTCGTATCAGTATTATGAATGGTCTTCATCACCACGACTACTAGGAATACCATCAATTAGCAACTAACTCTATCCATAATCTCTAATAATTATCTGATAATGGTTCGCACAAGAAAAGTAAATATTCGATCAATCAATCAATAGAACTTTATCCTAAATATATTCATTCGTCTATTGCTTATCAATAACAAAAAATTTCCACTATACCAATGATCTTATATATCAATCAATCTTATAATACTCAATACGGTATACGACAATTTGATACCCTTTCAGTCTGCAAAAAAAAAGACGTAATGAATCGATAAATGAATTAGAAGACATGATACTAAGGAAATGACGGAAAGAGACATTTGCGAAGTAAATCAGTCAAATTTGTCATTGCGTTGGAATGAGCACATTGAAATGTTTACAGTGAAATGAAATCCTAATGAATGAAAAAGTGTTTCATTTATTGAATGTTAGATCATACTGAGAAGAAAAAGGGAAAAGTTTATGGATCGATAGAATAAGTGTGAAAATGTCATTCATTCCTATTTCATAACAACAGTGCGGTAAATTTGTGCTCAAATAGAGAATACTGTGTACTGCATTGTACTATACTGATTTCATTGATATTTCTCATTTTAAACGATGAATTGGAATGGCGCCGATGGAAGAGGAGATTTCATGAGAAAATACCATTATTAGAATCAATGACAATAAATCAATATAAAGCTATTTTCCGTGAAGAAATAAAGAATGAAATCTCCTAAAGTTCCAGCAACTTTTACTCCCAGAAAGGATGAATTGAGTGATATTCAATCAATCGTTCTTCGTTGAATGGCAAAGAATTGAAATGGAAAATGGGATAGTGTGAATTAGAGAAATTGATATAAGATTAATGAAATGAAACAAATTAAATTTAAGCGTAGTTTAGAAAGTTGCAGAAAGTGAGAAATGAAAGAGCGAAGAATGATTTCAGGTTGAAGAATTTGAATAGCGACAGGTATTGTCAAGAACGTGTGGCTTTCAATAGCTATCATATTTTTTGTGACATGACTGAACTTGGTAAAAGATGCTTTGAAAAAAAAATTTCATAATTTCATCCGTTTAAAGAAATGCCTTACCAACTAATTAAGGTTAAAGAGTTAATAATCCGAAATAAAGGGTTATTGTTTCTTTGTCAAACTTCTTTAGCATAATGAGAATTAAAAATAAAGAAATAATTGGCTACAAATTGTTATTCGACAGCATCTCATATTCCTCTTTTTGTTTACAAAACTGCATTCGGAAAGAATGCTTGCTTTAAATTTTGTAGAATTGGCTATTTTCTTTGTTCTTTTTAAGCTATTTATGAAATCAGAAATTGAAACAATAAAGTATTTATCACATTAAATTAAGTTTAAAATAAAATAAACTGCGAGATTTGTTGATAATTATGGAAAAAATGCAACCAATGAAGAAAAAACAATAAAGTACTTTCAACTTCTTCGAGAAAAGCTTAGAAAAGTGATAGAAGGTTATATTGAAGTATGACTTATTTATGTTTCTCAAAATTCAAAATTTTATACATTATGTTGTGTAACGACTTATAAAATATAATTATGATACTATAGTTAAAAATCTTGCCAGAGATTTCGGGTGCAATCACTTAAAAGGTTTTCTAAAAAACGAAAATTTTGATGATTTAATGAATTCTTTTGCAGAGAGAAGACAATATTTTAATTAAAACAATTCTACTAATTCTTCAATGACGAGATTCGCTTTTGCTTTTTAATATGAATACCGAATACAGGTATCATGGCATTGGAAAAGCATCAAATATCTGCGATAACTAGTTAATTCAATTAATTCGTACCCAACAGCAAATATATTAGATAATTCTGGAAACATTTTTCGTTACATGACTTTTAATGCCCCTAAGAATACTGCGTAAAAGCAATACAACATTTATTATACTTCTTTCCAATAATTCAATTAGAATTGTCATGAACTTCAGCATATTTTGTTTGAAAACTGATATATCGTTTCATTCACGATTATTTCGAAGACTTCATTATGTCCAGTATATATAGGTAATATAGATTTGCAAAAAAAATGAATAATTAGACTAACCACTCAGTTACCGGTTTTTTAGATGGCCAAAAATTGGCAATGTTGAAACTTGCAGTGATTAAAATTTTTACGAAACATAATTGCAACACTAATTCAACCAAAATTTATAATAGTTTCCAAAAATGACCTTCCACATTTTCTTTTATAGATTCTTCCGATTCAAAATTGATGAAGTCATTTTTATAGCTTTGCAATTATTGGATGCAAACAATTTGTGGCGGCTTAATATAACTGAAAAATATCGCAAAGATTGTACACTGTGATTCGGTTAACTTAATGGGATAATAAAGACGTAGTGACCTCTAACAATTAAGGGAGGAAGGCACACTTCAAACCTTCCAATCATGCAAAACAGAATGCCCTGCTATCAACTAACGAAACAGGTGTCACAAAATGGATGGATCCGTTGGAGGTATTATGGAAGTCCATCAATTAATACTTTTCCAATCTCATACAATGGTGTTGGGATATTCCGCGAGGTTCTGAATTAGGAAGAAATTAAAATGGAGAAACATAAGGAATTGAGTTATCAGGGGAAGTAGTGAGCTATGAGAGATAACAGGGAATGTTCAACTTGCGATTAAAATATGCAAATTTGTGAAGATGATAATGGCCAAGTGAGAGGTGAATAACAAATGAACAGAGATAGAAATGGTAAGATTTTGGTGATGTATTGAGATGTTATGGAAATATTGAGATAATGATCAGCAGCATTCCACAGAATAACGGATATTTTTTTGAAGTGATTTTTATTGTCAAATCTTTATAGAAAAATTGAAAAATTTAATACTGATTTCAGCGGAACGATCTTCTCTCACACAGTGGAGAGAACCACTTATTATTGAAACGAAACTTCAATTTCGTTCTTATTTCAAGCAATGGGAACATTTAGTATACAACTACCAACAGGTTCTGTACGTAATCTTACCGAAGTATTCATCCTTCTTCGAAATAATGCGCTTCACAACAAGTTCACCTTTGATAATAATACTGCAGTTGCAGCTGGTTAGTGCCATTACCACTTCAAATAAACCTTGGCTTTAGCTTGCGTCTTAACAGTTTACAGAATAGTAACTGTTCTTGCTCAAAGTATTCAGGTAACTAATTTGACAAACATTGTAGTTTGGAAAAAATACCGCGCATTTTCGACTGAATGGTCCGAATGGATGCTCCGCTACAAGCGACATGATTCTGTGAATTGTTTCCTTCTGTTATTGTGCCTTGTCACCATTTGACCTTAGAAAAGTTTGTCACAACGGTTACTGAACATTGGAAGAGATAGAAATTAGCATGCGGAAAAAGATTACCACTGTCAAAACTATCAAAATGAGAGAAGATATTTCGTTGAATGAAAGAATTCATTGATATAGATAATGACAGTGCAAACTTCAAGAAGATAAAATGTTGGAAAATATTCATTCAAGAATTGTGTTTTGTGTTTAGAGCATTTATTTACCCAGCAGATATATAATGTAATCTAGCTTGCATTATTTCCCCTAAGTAAACCATGCTAATCTGAACCATTTCTATAATTTGTTTAAAAATTTTGTCTTATGAAATAATTATAAATACTTTAGACGAGAAAATGTCGCTGGTTGCTTTAGATGAAGAAACCGGAACAGTTCATGTCTCAAGTTCTAGTCGTGTACCACCCGAATGGGTCAATTATCTTGACGAAGCACAATATGAACTTACGAGGTAAACTGCTCTGTATTTACCCAAAGCAATCAATAAATTTGAAAGACGAGTATCAGAAGTTAATTTTCTGCTAAAATTAAAAAAGGCGCTAAAAACAGTGGCTTATTTGTGCATGAATCCGTGAAAGCAACAGGCATATTGAAATAAGTGACAGATAAAAATATTATTATAAGAATGTGAGAAATTATTAGACTGACATGACAGTACAATTATAAATAAATATTAAATAAATAAGGGAAATTAATTTCATTTACTTTTAATATGTTTATTTCACTTCACTGCTGATTTACTTGTTGAGTAATGAAATTTTTTTAATTGTTTGACATAAGATAAATCAGATAATGCTGTTATTTCTGGTGGTATTATTTCTAGATCAAACCAAATTTTTCCTGAACTTATGACATTTTGTTTATGAGGTAAATTTGCTCTTTATTTACTCTGTATTTGATTATTTAAATTTGCTCTATATTTGAATATGATAATATGATAAAAAAATTATGACATTTTGTTTTTATTCTCCTCATTTTCGCAGGATACGATCACGTTTAAAACAAATTCGAGAAATGCAGCAGAATCATATATCAAAGCCAAGTTTCGCAGAAGATTTAGAGACTCAAAAAGAAATGGACAAAAGTACAAATGAAGTCACGGAAATGTTTTCTCACTGCCAGCGCTTGATTGGGTTTATTTCCATTTAATTTTTATCATATCGAAAAATTTTTATGCTTATGCTTATGCGCTCATACACGCTATGTTACTTCATAACTATCACCATATACACTATGCTCATTTCATAACTGACCACACGTATAGCAATCAATAGGCCAACCTAAATTTATTCCAATAATCATACAATTCTAAGTCTTTGACTTTTTCATCCCTTATCTTTTGACTCTCTTAACACCTTACATTAGCATCATTGAATATGAATTAATAGCATCAATGATATTGAAGATATCGTTTAGGACCATTAAAAAGTTCTTGATTTTACTGCACTTTTTGTGTTTTATGCCTGTTGATTTTGTTTAGTGTTTATTATTACTAGTGAAGTGTTTTACTTTTCAAGATCATTTTTTAGTTTTATCGAAAAGGCCAATGTCATCGAGAGCATACAACAGTCTTTGCTACGTGGAAATGTAGTTTCAACATTGCGGTTGACACTGAGTAATTTAGCTGGAGATTTTCGCACGAGCCAGGCAAAATTTTTAAAACAAATTGAAGCACGTAAAGAAACTGTCAATTCTTACCTTCTCGCATCCACCAATTGGGTAAATACCGAAGTTCTTGACGATGTCCCAATCGATGCGTCACGAGATGGTTTGTTTTTTAGTAGTCAGTGATATATTTATATGGAATTTTCCTCTATTATTTATAAGATAATATATCCTTTGTTCTAGCTTGTTAAACTTTCTGTAAATTGAATCTCAGAGCTTCCCATCTAAGTTGATCTTTTTGTAGTAAAGTAATGCTGACCGATGGTGATTTTTGCTATTTTATTGTCTAAATAACATTATTGGATTGGTGTAGTTTCAAATTAATGAGTTTTCTTGTGAAAATACAATTAATGTGACATAATTCTATAATTAAGTTGCATATTTTATAATTTAAGATAATATATCTAAATATATATTTTGTTGTAGTTTTCATCCTGGTCAAAACCTAATGCAATAATGCTGCTCATTTTGTTCATATTATATAAGAAACTTGAGAATTTTATAATAAACGAAAAATTTTAGGTCTTACCATGGAGCAAATACAGTTGTTGCTGCAAAATGCTGATATGGTAAAGGAACGTGAACGTGATGTAATGAGTGTCAGTAAATCGATTGTAGAATTAAATTCTTTATTCAAGGATCTTGCTTCCATGGTTGTTGATCAGGTACTTGAAATAAGTTGAAGTACTGAGCGAATTTTGCAATGAAAACTATTTTATGGTTTATAAAATTCATAGCCCTTAGTAATGCAACTTTATAATTATTTTGGATTGTGACTAGAGCAAATGCTGGAGAAGTTAGACTCTCTGTTCTTATCCTGGTAAAATATTACTTTCTTAAAAAAGTTGTGCGTCAAGATTTCGAATAATTTAGTAGTTGAGAAGTATTTCTGTTTTAAAACTCTTCAACTTTCTATTCAACTTCTGCTGTTGATTGTAATGCTTATGCAGGTTTAAATATTTAGAAGTTCGGATATTTTTTTGTTTTTAATGTCAGGGCACGGTTTTGGATCGAATTGATTATAACGTGGAACAAGCAGCGCTGAAAGTTAACTCGGCCTTATCAAATGTGCAGCGTGCTGAAAGGTATCAACGAAGCGATAAAAAAATGTACTGTATACTTATTTTGTCTGCAACAATCATTATTTTACTTATTCTTCTTATTGTCGTGAAAACTTGATGTGGAAATGTTTTTTTGTTTGGACGTGGTAATTTTCTTGTATCTTTATCCAACTAAATTGTCATCTCTTCGGAAGAATATGCTAAGTAAAAGAGAGAAGACGAGAGTTGTTATTTATCACTGTCTTTCTAGTAATTTTCTGCTCAGAATAAGCGATAAATGTAAAGTGTTTATTGATCGATCAAATTGGTTTATACGAAATTATAGTCTGATGGTATTTAAAAACAGCTGACTTCAAATATGAATGGAAAATTTTGTGAATATATTCTATTATGTCTGATGCGACCCTTGTTTAATTTTCATTTTCGGTTCGTTGGTTTGTTCTTTCTAATTATGCATTTTAATATAAGCATATTTATCTGTTGTATTGTGGAATCATTTCACAAAACTTTCTACTTCTCTAAGTTAGGATATTTGTGAAGTTATTAAATACGTGGATTATTTTTAGAGAAATGATTTGAAAGAAACTTTTGCAGGTTTTTGCTGAGTATTGTGCAATAGTGTTTTGTTAATATTGTGCAATAGCGCTTTTGTTTTCGTCTTGTTCGTTATTTGTAGATATGTGACAAATTAATGGAGTATACTACTAACCTTTGTTGAGATATTTGAATGATCTCTAAGTATAAAAGCGCGATGGAACAAATCTTAATATCGTTAAAAGTAATTGACCTATTTTTCCGACCGAAGCTAAATAGCTGACAATATTTAATTGACAATCATGTCAGTGGGTCGATGAATAAAGATGTTCGATACCTGACACAATCAATTTCTTCTGGTAGACCCTTAACTGGGTGTGGTTAATGCTCATTTGGACGGATAAATTGACTAAGTATTTTTAATATTGTTGGGAGGAACAAGTCATAAACTTCATTTCTTTTATGTTAGATGAATTATAAATGTTAGCAATATTATTTGTCCCAAGACAATTCAGAATGATGAGGGAATTAAAGTATCTACTTAATTGAACGCTACGCAGAATTCCCGAGATACCATGGGTCATTTGTACGGGACTGGCTGTATTAGAGTAATTCTCTCGATTTGTCTAATGGGTACACTTCTCACACGAATTATTGAAGTGCAAATTCCTTTGAATTGAGGCATTTCCATGTAAGATGAGAACTGACAGAGAAAGATTAAAAATTTGAATAATATTTTGTTTTGTTAAAAGAAGGTTAGTGGGAAGGGATTTCGGTCATTTTATACTTATACGTTCATGTTAGTGGTTTGGTTCCTTCTAGTTGGCTCATGCCAACTAGTTGATAGTCGATTTCGCCTGCTTGGTGCGTTGTATTAAAGTATTTTATTAAAAGTGAAAGGACTGAAATGACGCTTTATATTAAGCAGTTTATGATTCCCCTGGAGTTTAATTTTAAAAATTTCATTCATCAGATGCTTCATTATATATGGAATGTACACATCATTTACGATGTTCGGAAGCAGATCGTATCCGTTGGTTCGAGTTACGCGAGCATGTTCATAATCTGATAGAGTTAGGTAATGTGGCACGAGAAGATGGCTATATTATCGAGTTTGTTCTCAATACGTTTATTCCTCATTTTGGTATAGATGTTCTTGTCGAACGCAATGAGAGAATAAGAAGAATCAAACAGCAAGAAAGTGTAGGAAATGAAATTGAAACATGTAAAAGCAAAATTAAGTAAAAATTAGTAAATTAAAAGAGTCATTTTGACTTTTTAGGAAAAACAAACTTCGTCATTCATTGCGATATCGTGATTATCTGTGCACTGAGTATCGAAGTAGCGGCTATTTACTTCAAAACGATAGCAGTTATCACTTGCAAGTTGCATGCATGTGGGTGGGCGGTGAAATGAATGCAACTTGTGGTCTGATACCATCAACTGAGAAGCCGTTTGGGTACCATGAACCAGAAGAATGGCGCCGAATGCTTTTTGTAAGTTCTTATCAACTGAACGAAAAAAATTGTTAAATTATTTGTAATTTAAATCATTAAATTATTCACTCTTCCATATCATTAGGTATTTCTTTCTTCCGAAATCATATCTGAACTGAAATCAAATGTGAAAAAGTATAAAGCAAAGAGTTTACAGTTACTGAAATTCAAAATCATAGAATCATCTCCCTTCCTTCCAAGAAACATCCTCTCCTCCGAAACATACCTGCGTAAGAAAACCCTCAGGCTTTTCCTTACAAGTGTTGATAACGACATACTGCTGCTGCCTTTTGAATTGTCATTGCTACAATGACCTTATCTTTTTTGTCCTTTTATTTATTTTTTTTACTTTTGTGTACTTTTTCATTTTATCATAACTATCTCTCTCTCTCTCTCTCTCTCTCTCTCTCTTACTAATCTTCTAATCACTTCTTTTTGTCAAAAAGTTGCATTAAAAAAATTTTTACTGGTACGTTTGTGTAAAAAAAAAATTTTTTTCTGATGCCTTAAATTGTTTTTGGCGACGTATCGGTGCAATAGCACTTGAAATTTTCACTCATTTCAATTTTCAACAAAAAATGTGATGATAGATAGAATATTACAGAGAAGTATAGAACGGAATTAAAATTTTAACAGCGTTGTCCTGAAGACTGCCATGTATGGGCTTAATTCATGATTTCTTAATAGCAGAATTGATAACGCTAAATTCATCATGATCATGATGGAAGTAATTGCAAAGTACACCTTCTTACCTCATAAATGCAGCATTATTACATCGAAAACTTAATTAGTTAACTTCTACGAGCGATATATTGCATTTTGCTAAGAATCATGAATATTGTTGCATATAAAAAGAAAGAAGTTCTTGAATTCGTCCAATTATGGAAGTAATACGGTAATATTGTTTATCGAAATTTTGCAGAACATCTTAATTTCAAATTTTGGATTTTACAATAATTTTCGCACAAATATTCTATTATAAAATTCAATATGTTTTCTCTTTTCTTCTTAGATGACATCCGACCAGATCTGTAAGCAACTTTTTCTCTTTAGCTATCCCACAATTCACAAATCTAAAATTTATTTTCATATATCTTCACTACCCGATCGTCTTAATTGTCTTCATTTCTTCAAATTATGAAGATAACAACTAACTTTGGAAATCCCATATTTTTTTTCAACTAAATTATTTTTCGATGTCTGTAATTTATGTTAACTCTTAGAAGAAAGTAATTACATTCAACAAAGAGATATCTTCATTAATTTTTTTCCTTAGTAAGCAAGAAATGATCTATTTTAGTGATGCAGTTTAAAAAAAATTAGAAATCAGGAATTATTTTAAGGATGGGCAGTTAAATTAGCCCATTATCATTTATTTGAAACAAGAAGACTTTTAGCAAAGACAAAAAATAGACTAGTTTCTGACCAGAGAATTTGACTCTGCGGCATACTTCAATAAGAAAAGTACCTATTTCTTTCATTTAAGTTAATTACTTGTGGTTGCAGATACTGCGTAGAAGTATCGGATGTTCGGATGATGAAATACGTGAAATCAGAAAAGTAGGTACTTTTTTTTCTTCGAAAAATCTGTCATTATAACTTACAATAGATTAAATAATTATCGATGGATGTCACAACAGATATGTGCAGTAGCTTTCATCCATTCCTTATTTATTTCCATTTTTTTACGAAGGATCAGGCTTAGGAATTGTTTGTGAAAAATGAATTTTTTAATTTGAAAGATTTTGTGTAATTAATTTGGATGAATGAACAATTCCAACATTCAGTTTATCGATTTACTTTTTCCTTGTTTTTCGTTCATATTCAATTTTTTGATTTCCGGATAAATGATTTATCAGTTAAAAGCACTAGATTGCAATCAGAATGATATACATGCAATAAGGTAGACTGTTGCTTGACCTTTCTTGATGAAACATAATCCTATACTCCCAGCCTGCGTAGTCTTTTAATTCTAAACTAAAAATTTTTAAATTTGTTAGCAATCCTTTCTTAATGCCTACCTACCTCATCAGATTTATCAAATTTTCATTTTCAATGATTGTTTTTCCTCCATAATATCTTTTCAATTCAAATTTACCTGTAGCAATGCTTTTATTTAATTGTAAGCATTTTTGGTTATAATAAAATGAACGGAAAAAACATTTGTGATTATAATAAAATGAAAATCAGGAGGTAATTATTTTTTAATCAAAAAGCGGTAATGAAAGTGGAACATTTACCGTTGCGTAACGTACTTCACAATTAGTTTAAATAAGAAGTACATCTGAAAAAAGTGATAAGTGAAAGTGTATGTGCGCAGGTAAAATAATAAGATAGAATTGGGGAAGGAGTGTAAATGTGACAAAACTGTAAAAAAAGTAAGTAAGCGGATGATATATTATTATACGATTGATAAATCATCGTTTTTTCATTGAACGAAGTTCTAGAGAATTTTTATATCAAAGCAAAATCAGAAATGATGAATTATTTCTTAATAAAACTTTTTTCATTTTTGGAAAGAAAGAAAAATGTATGAACGAATTATCATTTCAGTGAAGCATAACATCCTGTTTTTTGGATTAACATTTGCAAATGATTACCGAAATGCGTTAATGTAGTAATGTTTTTCTTTGCCAGCTGAAAATTTGGTAGTAGTGAATTTTTTTCTTATTTGCTATTTTAAATTTTATAATTTTCAGGTGTCAGAATTATTCTACTGTACAGAACGTTGTATTCAAGCTGGAATTGGTTATGTACCAATGATGTTGATTATGGCTTCCGTGATACTATCATTTCTATTATTTTGCTTTTCTTCATAATGCAAGTGATAAAACTGCGTTAATTTTACGAATAGTTAGAAATGCATACTTATTAATTACCTGTCAACAACATGTGTATAGAATAAATAAATTCAATTTTCTCACTTGTCACTTTGCATCTATTTTATGATTAAAAGAGTTGTTGTAAAAGTAAATGCTTTGTTAGTCATTCGGAAAAAGAAAAATTAGTTGTTTTGTTACTTAAATAAATCAAAAAATATTACTATTCTAAACATTGGCAAAGATTCATTTCGATAATGTAATCAATCTAAATTTAATAATTCTTTTACAAAGGAATCTATTTTGGGTACACAAAGGATGTGATCTGTTTTAGATGCACGAAGGATGAGATCTCTTTTTGGATGCACGAAGGATGTGATCTGTTTTGGATGCACGAAGGATGTGATCTGTTTTGGTTGCACGAAGGATGTGATAGATGCACGCTAATATATGTGCAATATTTCCGCTATTCTTTACCTAGAATGGTTCAAATTTTCCAAAAATAAATATAATATTGAAATAGTCGTATTTCCTACTAATTTTCAACACATTTATGATAAATTGCAGGAAGCATTGGAAAGATGTGCTAATATGATTTTAAATGCAATGAATTTATTGTATAATACGTTTGTGATTTGTAAAATATTTTTATAAAAGAGAATTAAATTTGCATAATTAATTTCGAATTATGTCCACTGCAAATAATAAAATAATTAAAACTCTAAAAAAACAATATAAATAAAATTTTTTATTTTCAAATTTTTTGAATTATTTTTTCTAATTAATACATAACGTTGTTAATTATTGTTGAAGTTTAAATAAATTGGTGAAAAAATGGAAATGGAAAAAAAGAAGAGTAATTTACCAAAATATATTACAACAATTTCTCATAAAAACTTTAGCAAGAATAACATAAATGTAAAATGGCTGTCACTTATCATTCAAATATATCAAATAAAAATTCCACAAAATATTTCTTCTAAAAAAGTAAAGGTTCTTTTTTAAGATTGATACTTCAAAATTTATGCAAATATTGACAATATCAGTTTTAAAGAAACTAACGCAGGTTATTTTAACAGTTATTGTAACAATATTGTAAATGATTTATTGAAAGATAGTGTATATAACACAACCTGCAAAATTTTTCGGGTTAGAAAATTTTTTTAGTTACACTGCGTTATGCAATGATTGCTTCAGATATGTTTCGGCTCTTTAATGAAGGAATGATAATCCAAGAAGATTGGGCCATTTTTTAGAAGTCCCATTTTTCAATCTTCTATGCATTTTCATTGTTTCAAGACCTTTTCAGTATTTCTTTCAGTATTGTCGATATATCGCTTTCTATTAAGCATATTTCCAGACTAGTTTTAAATGATATGAAATTCTTGAAATTCTCAAATGATTAATATTGCTTCTAAATAGGGGCAAAGGTTAATATCAGTGGGAATCAAATTCTAAGATAGTGAAAAAGAAGACTATGAATTGAACATAAATAGAATTTTCATCATTTTCAGCATAATTTTTTCCACTCTTAACATTTTCTTAGACATTATGATACTTTCATAATGCATGTTTGAATGTTTAAGACAAAAATAAATGGATGTTTTTTTTAAGACAACATTAGGAACCATGTTGATGGGCAAAATTTTACAATAATTAATTATACATTTATTGTAGAAACTACGCAATAAGCCTACAGAACAATGATGAAACATTTCCTGGATTCATTTATAAACAATAACCACAATGGCTTTCGATCAGTAAATTTATGATAATTTCATCTTGTCATAAATGAAATTGATTTGAATGAAAAGTTAATGGAACTTTATTACTTTAAACTGGTAATTGAACATATAAATTTCACAATGAATAATTATATATACTAAAAGGTGGGAAATTTTTTTTAATCTGCTTTTATTACATGTAAATATATGTGATGTGAAGAATTTTATGTGATATGAAATGTTTGTGATGTAGTGATAACCAGGATAATAGCAGTGATAATAAGGCAGTATGATAAGATATGAGGAAATGATTAAGTTGCTTGCTTTCTTTAACGTCTTGTACCATCTTCGAAGAATACACCGCCATCGATAGCACAGTACTTCGGACATACACCCCGTTCGCCAGCTTTACCAGGTGGTCCTTGTGGGCCAGGTGCACCAGGTTGACCATCCATTCCAGGTTGTCCATCAGTGCCAGGCGCACCTGGTGGTCCTGGTGGTCCGGCTGCTCCGTCATGTCCAGGGTTTCCAGCTCGTCCGGTTGGTCCCTGTGGTCCTTGATCTCCTTAAAAAGAAGAAATAGTATCGGCCAATTTTATCGTTTATTTTAGCACTTTTTATTGCAATACTTTCTTGTCAATATTAAATTAATTCAGATTTTCATGACACGATTTTCAATGAAATTGTTAACAAAATTTATAGAGCTAACCTGGCTCTCCTGGAGCACCGCGTTGGAGTGGCTCATCCGGCGCATTTTCTCCTGGTGGACCATTTGGTCCAGCTGGTCCTGGTGTGCCTGGTTGTCCTTGTGGCCCTTGTGGTCCCATTTCACCTGGTTGTCCATCTTGTCCTGGCGCACCTGGTTGACCGTCTGGTCCTGGCTCTCCCCGTGGTCCTGGTAATCCTTGAGGTCCTGGTGGTCCAGGCGGGCATGGTTTGCATGGTGGTGCAGTAACAGGCTCACAGGGTTGTGGTGGTGGTCTGCCAGGATTACCTGGAAGACCTGCAGCACCTGGTTTACCTGGTTTACCGGGTCTACCTGGTGGTCCCTTAGGACCGGCTGGTCCAGTAATACAGCAACCTTCGCATTGAGGTGACGTTAACTGACGGGCTGTTCGGTTGTGTGCAACAATTGGAGACTGTCCGAGTCGCTCCACATCTGTCCAAGTTTCTTTTGCAGATTGCTAAAAGCGACAGCATTTTAGAGTTCCAAGAAAATCGATAAATTTTAATTAACTATTTCATTAATTTCGAAAAACAAAAACAAAATGGTATTTAATATTTTTTAAAATTTTGCAGTTTTTCCTTTCAATCGTAAAGTGGAAGTTGCAATTGTAATTATTATAAATAGATTGAATGAAAGAATGATGGAATGTGCACTAAGCAATCATTCTCATAGTTACTACCATTTGGTAAAATTTCTGGAAAAAAAAGATGAACTGTGTTTTTGATTTCGGAATTCCGAAAGTTAATTCTAGCAATTAGAATTTAATTCATTATTATATATAGCAATAATTAAATATTCCCAATCATTGATGAAAATTAAAAAAATTCCAATTTTTAAAAACGATTTTAAAATAGTACCACACATCTTTCTTTTTTGTTCTCTCTTATTACAAATTAGAATTGTTGTGAAAAGATGTAATAAATTTATTGAATGAAAAGAAAATAGCAAACCTTAAAATGCTATCAGATTTTATTCCACTAAATAAACATATATGAAAATGGGAAAGAATAGCTGTATAGCAATGAAACTGTCAGAAGAAAAAGAAAAGAACTAAATTTGTGAAAAGTAATTACGCCTGGTAATTCAAAACAAATTTTACTGTATTATTGGAAAAAAATTGAGTTAAAATTCTCTTTCTCTCTCTCTTCAAAAGTTTTAGAAATATTTCATTCATACGATGAAAATTTGATAAAAAATTTTGTTAAAAAAGAAAGAGTTTAATTTACAGAAGCGATCAAAGTGCATATGTTTGTAACGGTGTGACGATCGCTTTCTAATCAGTTTACGCATCTGAGTATTTATAGTTTTCACCAATAATATTTATGATATTTTTTTAAAATACATTATAAACTTTTTCATAGAAATCTTAATTATAAATCATTCAAAAGATATTTTAAAAAAAAATAATGAGAAAAATAAAATTATGAAAATTTCTCATTTATAAAATATTTCGCAAAATTACTGTTAATAAGATCATTTAAACTTTTTTCGAATGTGAACGAATAATTGTTCTAAACCTAATTAATTAGAAAAAAAATTTTATTATACAAAATAGTGAAATTTAAGTATGTTGAAATTTCAAATGTAACAAAGAATTGCTAAAAAGAAATTGTTGAAAAAGGGAAAAAGATACAGTAAATGATATGATAATGATTTGATAACATTTGAATAAATCATTTGAACGTATAAATGGGATAAGGGGAGGACAAACCTTGCAGAATGCAATTTCGGCATGCATTTGTCGCCTCACATGATGTATGTAATTATAAATCATTGGAAGTGTGATACATACTGAGAGAACAGCAATAATGCTAAATGTCACCGCAGAATAAGCGACAAATTTATAGGCTTTAATCCGATTTTGTATTTCCATTCCTTCTGATGAAATCCTTTTTCTGAACAGAAATATACGTTACCTTCCACACACCAAATTCTTTCCTTTTTTCCAAAGAGTATGTGACGATAGCGATGTGATACCATTCAAGCGATGTTCCATCCTTTAAGTACCCAATCGACCGGCTCTATAACCTATCACACCTCCTAACGTCTCTCTTCTCTTTTGCTATCCGTTCAGACCTGTCTTGTCACCTAGACCCTGAAGGTACATGTAACATTACCGCCCCTATTAATCTGGTCTTCTTGAATATCATTCTAAAGATGGGTGAATTTCTCCTACAAACTTTTCTCGTTCTTACCTTTTTCCGATCATTTCCAGTTTCACCACATTCCAATTCATGTTGAAAAAATTAAAATCAGCCAAGCACTATACAGAAAAACATCTATCCATCTTCCTCGAACTCCGTTCCCTTTTCTCTTCAGTAGCATTCATCTACCAACCCTTTCTATAAAACCTTAAAAATCTAAATTCTTCTTTTCATATAAAATGTCACATGTATAAAGAAATGAAAAAAAAGTTTCCTCCTGAAAATATTTTCTTTTGTCTATCAAAATTTTAGTTAATTATTGCTTCTATTAATTGTTTCAAAGCCATTAGAATCATTTCATATTATTTTCTTCCTTTCTTCTTTTTGAAAAAACTATTTGTATTAAAAATTTTAAATTTTGAAAATAATTTTGGCCCTCTCATCTGGCAACTTCTGCTTTTGTTATTTAAATGATTACACCAATTTCATGTTAAGAAATTTTGCAGAACTTGCAACAGCTTATTAATTCACCCGTTATGATTTTATGAATACTATGAATATTTGTAAGTTAAAAATTCATTAAATTTAAATGAAACAAATGAATGAAATGATATTTAGAGAAAAAAGCGCCATCTTATTAAATAAAAAACTTTTAAAATTTATTTTCGTATCTAAAATTTCCAAAGATCCAATATTTAGTATATAAATTTCAATTTCTATGAAAACTTCATGCTATTTTCAAGTTTACTTCATTCATTCAAATTTCTTAGATATCAATGATAACAACATTGTAAGTGTTGTCTCACTCTTTCCCTAAACAAAAATGCAAATGAAAATATTGTTAAATTAGAATACGATTTTGTTCAACGTTGCAGAAACTTTTAGTGCACATTTATAATGATAGTAATATTATGTGACATAAAAGTGATTATGTGACACAAAAAAGAGAGATAAAGGTTTTTGTCATTTAAATCAAATTTCTTCCTTTCATTTATTTATTATTAAAATCATTTCTTTCCATAAAAGATTTCTGACAAAATTAATATTTCTTTTGTTTCAACAATGCTTTTTTTTCAACACTTTAGTTTATGAATTTTGCATAAAAATTTATGAAATTTAGCATTCGATCGTTTTTTGATGTAACAGTCAGAATTTGATTTCCTTTTGTTTATAGAAAAATTTATTGCTTCAACAAAAACTTGTAATAGCTGTCAAAATGAAAATTATAACTTTCTAAGAAATTTAACAATTCTTTGAAATAATGAAAAATCATTTGGAGTAATATCGAAAATTTTCAACAAATAAGTTACAAATGATTGATAAATTACATTTATGGAATATTTCCTCTCTTTATGACAGATATATTCATGACAGATAAACTGCTGTAAGGTTTTTCTTTCTTTTTTGATCTAGGCATCAAATTTTTCTGATTTCTTCCAAATATCGTTATATTATTGTATTAGCGATTTTTAGCAACTTGAACTAAAATGATAACGATAATTTAATTTCTGATTAGTATAGAAGGAAAATTTGCCGGGAAATTTTCTTTGATCTAAAAATCAGATTTTCTGCATAATTGCAGTAAGGTTTTTCAACGGTTGCAATAGAAGCAGCCTTCTTTTTTTTGATCATCCTTCAAACGGTAATATCATGAATGATATACAGTTTTACCCATAAAAAAAGAATGTGGAAAATGAATGATCTTGCAATATGAAATTTTTGTCATATAAGGAAACACTGATAATTTTGAAAAATAGGATGAGAAATGGAGAAAAGAAATTACGCTTAATAAATAATGCCTTTTGTTATTTTTTTTGCGTCATTTCCGTGTTACGTTGTAACGTGAAAGTAAGGCGCAATTATGCTTATACATAATATGAAATAATAGATGGAAATTCTTACCTAATCACTTACCTGATTTCTGCATTCTCCTGTTAAGCTCGTAATCTAATCAACTAAGATTTCATTCTTTTTTTTCTCATACAAAAAGACAACTGTTTAAGTTTAAGGAATTTTCATATTTATCATTTACACTTTCTTTTTGTCTATTGATCATTTATCAATAAGTAATTTCAAATCTCGTTTTCTACTACCTTTTTTTTTCTTTTGTTTCAGCATTTTGTCAGACAAATTTATTAAATAAATTCAGTAAAGTTTGCTAGAATAAAACAAAAACATACACAAAATGTAATATTTGAAGAGTATATATTTAACATAATTAGTAATTAAAAATATTATTAAGTTTCAAACTATTATCTAATAATATATTTCTATTATAGTAAACTTATCTTTCTCTATTATCTTGATTTTTTACAATGATATATACAAATTAAGAATGCACACATACACACATACACACACATACACACACATGCACACACATATACAACACATACACATACATACACAAATACATAAATATATCACAGAGAAATTATAGCACAATTAATAAACAATTTAATTTGCTAAAAAACTATTTGTATTTTGATTTCTTTTAAATTACTTTAGTGCAGCAATATGTAATTCTTTCTTTGCAATTGCAAAATTTAATGCAATTTTGTAAAATGAATTTCTTTGAAAAAAAGAGAGATTATAAATTATAATTTTAGCAAATTTGCATTACAATTGTTGAATATGCAAAATTATTTTTTCACAAAACATAAAAAAGATAATTTATTAATTATTAATTATAAATTCCTTTATTTTAGAATATTTTCTTAAATGTTATTTATTATTGTGTTTCAGTTTTTAATTGAAATTAACATTTCCTTTATTCGTTTTAACAGATTTTCTCTTCCGCATAATCAACATTTGCCCTTATTCCTCAATCAGAATAGTAATAATTCGGCAAAAATTGAATAAAACAAAATGTGAAAACTTATAATACAATAAAATGTTAGCTTTAAACTTTTGAAAAAAACCAAATTGACAAATAATTAAATTACAAAACATTATTAGTTCATCACAAATTCAAAAATGATTTTTCAGTGTATCGAAATAATTCACTTTGATTGCAAAATTCATTTTCCTAATAGATCCTGAAAAGAACTTCCATTATAAACTGATAGAGATTCTCTGATGATAAATAATTTCAAATTTGCATCCAACAATAATTTCTACTCATTCCAACATTTTATCTTACACTGTGCAAAATAAAATTTGAAATGAGCACAATATGAAATTTTTAATTTCAAAAATAAATTACTACTTTAATTCGCAGATATTTTGGAGCTTAATAATTTCACAAAAAAGACTATTGATTAATTTTTGATTAAATAATTAATTTTAATATTAATAAATTATCAAATAATGCTAATATGAAAGATACACGAGAAAAAGTTTATTTATTTTACTGAAAAAATGCTTTGATCTTCGCTTTTTTCAACAGAAAACCAATTTTTTCTTTGCAGAAAAAAATTTTGATGTTGTGAAAACTTTTAAAATTCTAATTGAAGTAATTATTTAAAGAAAAGAAGTGATAATGAAGCAACTGAAATATCAGAAGTTCGAAATTAATTTAAGTGATTTTACAAATTGCTGCAAGTTTTTCATTAAACTAACTTCTACAATTCAGTTATAATGGCTTTCTCACAATTCTTAAAATTCAATGTATCAAATTAAATGTGTTCAATGGGTTATCAATTTATCAGAATTTAATTTTTAAAATAAAGACTATTAATTGCTTAATAAATGGCTTCGTTACAAAATTCAAATATACCGAATCATTGAACTTTTTCAAAGAGTTGGATAAATTTAAATTTTGAAATTTAGTCATTTATTTGAATCATTTATTAATTTAACTGTTATTAAAGTAAATCAAATATTTTTCATGTTAAAATTAATAAAAAGTTTTTTCAACTTCTTTACATTAATGTGTCAATAATAGTATCCAAAATGATGAATTATTGATTTATTAATAAGTGGAAGAGAATTCATTGAAAAGCAATGGATTGAAATAGAAAAATTAAAAGCTTGTTAAATTCAGCTCTTCACATGTTGAATTTCAGTAATGAAAGAATTTGTAATAATGGCTTGAGGCGCCAATGATCAATTTAAAATTTTCTTTAATTTTAATGACACATTTTTTCAATGTTTCAACAAACATTTTCTGTTGATATTCCACAATGAATATTACTCTGAAAATTTTTTGATCTTCGCCAATTTCAATTCAACAAAATACGAATGATGGCTGTATGAAAAGAATGCATATAATTGTTTTTTTTTTGCATGTTTACTTTCTTAATTATTTACTTCTTACCTGTTGAGGATTTTATCAATTCATTGAAGCATTTCCCAGAAATTGTAGTTCAGTTCATTAGTAGGAAAAATTCTGACATGAAAACATGCTTTTGTTAGACGAAAACAAAAATTCACTTATTTCAAAAGCATAATTAATTGGTCTTTTTGGAAGATGCCCGCCCACGAAGTGAATTCCAATACTTTCGATCTTTCGGACTCACTTTTTGAAATTGAAAAGTATGTGCCACTTCTGATAAGAAGTATGAATAGAACAATACAGTAATATTGGCACACTTGATAAAAATGATAATAATATTTAATAATAATAATAATAATAATAATAATAATAATAATAATAATAATAATAATAATAATAAGAATAAGAATAATAATTTAATTAATTTGAATTATAGGAAAAAATAAGGAAAATGCGATGATATCATTTAATTGCAATTAAATATTTGCTCCGAAGTATTCAAATTTTTTGAAAAATTTTTTCCGAAGTACTGAAAATTTTCGGAAAACAGCATTTTCTTAATTTGCGAAGGTTTGCAATAAAATTATAGCGCTGCGTTTTTTTCTTTTGTTAAAGATCAATTTAGTTGCTGTGTTTATGATCGGTTGTATATTTCACCATTTGCAGTCGTAAGAATTTATTGTTTCTTTCAACCAGTCCAAAAACTCGATCTTCACTACAACTGTCAATTATTTTGCAGAATTTAACATTGCTAAATAAGTAAATTGTTACGTTATTGTAGCTGAGAGGTTTATTATTTTTTTAAACTAAATCCAGAAATTCAAATCATTTCGTTTTTGAGACACTTTAATATGATGATATAGAAGAGAAACCTTATAAATGGGATAGCTTTATCAAATGTTTGCGGAAATGCTTTTAACATATTCAGCGTTGATTATCATCAGATCATCAGAGCATATTCAGCGTTGATTATCACCAACAGCAAACAATTAATGATAAAACAATGAACTATTCGCTTCATAAAACTAAAAATGAATGATAATTACTTGCAATTGCACAGTTTATTCTGATCGGAAAAATTGTTAAGGTAAAAAAATACGAAATATTACATAATGCAACGATCAATAGAGAAGAGAAACTTTTATTATGTAAAAAGAGAGATTGGAAAAATTTTTTCTATGAAATTAAATTGGATGAAATTGCAAAATAAAATGAACGGAAGGCTGGTTATTACAGAGCTAAGAAGGAAAATGGATTTAAATTAAGTGTCAAACAGTTCAAAACCCGGCTTTTATAATTCTGGAATAGTAAACAAAAGATTTTCAAATGATTTTAATTAGATTTTATAAGACAACGACAGTCATCCAAACTATTCATCTTTTAAATTTATTACATTGGAAAACGTTGTAAATTATGAATTTGCGAATCAAACAATCAATCATCCAAATTCGAAGTTTTAAATGAGAAAACTTAAAACGAATAATAAAAACTGATAAAAACTGTGCAACTGTTAAAAAAAATGATAATATCGATTGATCGATAATTTATTTAATTATAGAAGGTTTACTCGTAATATTCGTCCTTTATTTATTTTACAATGTCAATTTCAATTAATGTCAGCACAGTTTAGTAATATAAAGAAAATTGTTAACATCGTATTAGTCATTATTTTTGTGCTCTCAAAAGTTATAAAACAACAACAAATGCTATAATAAAAATGATGAACTTTTATCAAATAAAATGTAAATTCTCAAAATTTTAATTTATTATCCATTCAGGTGATAACTAATTAATTAATTAATAACCAGTGAGATAAATTAAATTATTTTCAAAGAAATGAGAGGTAATATAATTTGAAGAAAAAGATACTTATCTTTTTTCTTCGTTAAATTTTTCAATTAAAAAATAATTTTTTTTATTTCTCGAAAATTTTAAATTATAAATGAAAAGTTTCGTTGATAATTTATCAGCGATAAATAATTAATTCTTTTTGTTGGAAAATTTAATTTTTATCAAATTTTTCCTTTTTTTCAGTTTGAAGAAATTCAATCAAAACAATTTTATAATATTCAAAAAAACAATATTTTATTTTATTTTATTTATGTCAATTTTACAATTTCCACTTTTTTCCATATACTTTACACATTTTAAATGGTACATACATTCCTTTCCTTCTATTTTAATTATTGAAAGTAAATAGAATTAAAGAGAGATGATATCAGGTGTTGAAATTATTTCATTTTCAAAAACATGCTTGCTAATCGTCATTTCAGGTCAACTTCAGTTCATTTTATCTCATTTAACTTAATACCCCTCGTCAAATAAATATAAGAATTGAAGAGAGAGAAAGAGAGAGAGAGAGAAAAGAGACCTGAAATTAGAACTTTAAATTGAGAAAGAAATTTTTTTATCCTCAGATAAAAAATTTCTTTCTCAATTTAAGAGGTTACAATGAAATCTCACTTTGGAAATGATTTTAAAAAAAGTTAAGAAAAGATATTTGCAATTGGTCGATTAAGGATTGTTATTATTATCATCAATTCCATTGATATTTTGTATTGCTTATATTTATTGCTTGAAAGGTTCAAAGGTTAAATAAATCCAATCATACTAATTTTATCATCCCAAAATGTTCATAATGCGATGGTTGCATTCTTCTTTTAAAATAATTTCAAAGATAGTTAATATAATTAATATCATCATTTATTACGTAATTTGCTTGTACTAGAAATTTGTTAAAATTCCGTCTCCCAAATACACACATTACATTACACACAAACAAACAAACACATACAGACATTTGTTAAATGTGTGTCTTTTCCCAGAAATTGCTCCGAAATAAGATAATAATAACTATGGGAAGGGCCTTCCCTGTCTGTTCTTCAATTCCGGTTCAGTACAGGAACAAGAAAGCGGAAAGGCGGGAAGGTGCAATTGGGTAATTTAATAAGTGCATCAACTTTTCTCAACAAGTTTTCAGTTGTTTTTCTCTCCCTACTTTTCCATGTTTGAAGGGAAAGAACGATACATTCCAAAGTAAGTCACACCAGTTCCCCTCCTCCTAATATCTCTCTCTCATCATTGATGGTACTCCTTCTCGTTATGTCATCTAATATTTGAGTAATTAATTTGAATTATCCTTTTTTTGGAAACTTGTAGTAATTCTCTTTTTTTTTGCTCCATCAGAATCCCATCCTGTTTTCATTGGAGCAATTAGTCATATAGGTTAATGCTACCTCTTTTTTCATTTTCTTTTTGAGTCGGAACAACAACGGTCTTTCCATATCGTCATCATAATGATATTTTAGGAGAGTTGAAATTATAAAATTAAAATTCAAGCTGTGAATATTTATAATTGAAAATCAAAAATGAGGCAAAATTTGTTAGGGTAAAGATAGAGGAAGATAATTGAAAAATGAAATAAACGAAATGTTAAATCCTGAAATTGCCTTTTATTTATGCTATCTTTCACTTAATGCAAATGCGAATTAATTTTATCTTTTTTTAAAGGTTTTTAAATATTAGCAAAACAATCAAATGAATCAAAATTACTTCAACTTTTAGTTCAAACTTGTTGTTGTTGCTGAAATATGAGAAGGATCAAACCAAATATTTTGTTGTTACTGAAATATGAGATTTATGAATTAAGAAGAATAATTAGGAATTCATTTCACTCTGAAATGTTGAAATCCCAGTTTGCAATGCTTCTGAAACTTGTTGAATAGTTTAATTTAAATAGAAACATCTTATGATTACGAGCAGATATGTTTTTCCGGAAAGATGAGAAAATTGTTAACAAACTGTTTTGATAGTGTTACTTTTGCAAAGATTATATGTTTGTGAAATTTTAAATGTCAAAATTTTTAGATGATCATCATTCGTTAACCGTATGAAAAAATCATGCATCAAAAAGGAGAAACTTTGAAGAAAGAAGAAACTGTGCAAAATACGCATAAATTTTCCGGAAAGCAACAAAGTCTGAAATTTGTCTTTTTTCAATTGTCTTCAAAAGTCGAAATATTTCACTGCCAATTTCTATTTTTGCATTATTTGGAATAACTATAAAATTTCATAGTTATTTAAGTTTATTTGAGAAAAATATTGAGTGATCATGAAAAGAAATTAAAATAACCTTACATGCATAATTCTTTGATGTACAATTTTCAATTTGCTTACTTAATGACAGATTGCTCAAGTTTCTGATTTATAATTCTTTAGATAAGGTCAGGGACAAGAAAGCTTTAGATATGCAGGATGTTGTTATCAAGTAACCCCTTCAGAAATGAAAAGTGGAATTTCTGCAGCTTAGTGCGCTTGGGAAATCTTACGAAGACTATGCTTTGGTACTGTTTTTGCACGCTTTCCAGTAAGAATTTCTTAGATTAGATTGGTATTTGAAGTTATCATCGTTTTTTAGCATGTAATTAGCTACTTTACATTTACTTTCTGATGTATAAAGATGTTTTCGTAATAAAGATAAATATCGATAGTTCGATAGTGCCAACGCCCATTTTAAAATATATTTATTTTCAATACCGTTTATAACGGTTAATTTAACCACGTTAGGCACTTTTGTAACAGCTGCACTAAGATAAATTTTAAATTCTAATTTAATAAGAAATTCAATTAATTGCAAATACAAGAAAATCCATGCAACAGACTCTAAACAGATGGACTGGGCTACCAATCCTTTTTATGAATATTTGGAATGCCTTGTCCCAAACTTATTTTTTAACTCTATTCTTGCTTTCTTTGTCCTCTGTTTGAAACCGTTTTTTGAACTTTTTATTGAACTTCCTCCTCATATATTCAATGCTTTTTAGGTATATATAAAAGGCATTCAAAACACCCTCACATAATTAAATATTTGAATATAGCATGTTCGGAAGTATAATGAATTGAGATATTTAATTCAAATCTTTCGGAAGTCGCAATGGAAAGCGTAAATTTCGGTTATCCTGTGGAAAACGCTGCCTAGTATCTTTTTCGGATAAGTGATTAAAACAAACATAATTTCTACACGGATCGCCTTGCATGAGGCAAGGTGACCTACAAGTGATTTTCGACAGAGATGAGCTAGAAAATGACAAGCAATTTCATTTAAAAAAAACCCATCAAACTTGTTGTACTAGAATGAGTTAAAAATTCACACTCTTTCATCCGCAGAAAACTTGTATTTTAAAAACAATAAATACAATAAAACTAATAATGAAAAAAAATCAATATTTACATTTTTCAACATTTCAATTAAATGCTATCTGGTTTTTGTACTTAGAATCACTTTGTTAGAATCGACATTTGACGATGATCGACTTGATCATTGGAAGCTTAAAAAAATAACCTATCATTTCAAATTTTTAAAATATAAATTAGCATTAGTAGTCAAATTTTGAATATCGTACAAATGTATGGAAAGTAAAATTCACTAGCTTTAAATGTATGAAAGTAGAACAGGGAAGGAATGAACTCACTTTTCTCGGGGTCTGAATGAATGGTATGAGTTATTTGCGACCCTTCTGTTGTTATGCAAATCACGATGATATTGAGATTTCCTAAACAATATTTCTTCAAATCCATTTTCAACATACTCTAAGACATGTCCTCGTTGGTTACTGAACATATATGAAAAGTTATGTAGTTTGAGGTGATAATCCTGAGATACTACTTGCATTTCATTCAACTATCATGCATGTGTATATTTTTCACCAATGGCCAAGGATGGTGCAGATAAATGGTACAAGCTACCACTAACAATTGAATTTGCATAACCGTTAAAATGGAAAGATATCCAAATGTATTTGAAGATTTCACGAATAGGAGGTTCACGAATAGCACTTTAGCCGGATCATTTAAAACAAATCCAAAATTTGCATGATAGTTGGATAGATAAACATCAGTTCGACTGATAGCAAATAGTATGCGCTCAATGGCGGTCATCAACCCTGCTATTTTTTCATAGCACACAAAGCATAGAAATAAAAAATTTTTCAAAAACGGGCTAAAGAAACAGCTCCGAATTTCACGCTTACTGAACAGCCTGTTTTAAGGAAGCGAAATTAACAATAATAATGAATTACGAGATTACCTATAAGAGTCTTCCAGTGGCAAAGAATGAGTTTGCAAGTTATATCGGAATTCATTTTCATCGTCGTCCAAATTTTCGTTTTGAATGAGTTTTTTCCGTAGATTTAACCTACATTCCTCTGACTGCAGATAAGGTGAAGAGCTTTCGCAAGCCTGATATCTTCTCCTAAATAATAGTCGCACAGAACTTTGATATCAAATTTTTAAATCCAAATCTTACTGAATTTTTGCTAGTGTCAGTACTTTTCTCATTTATGAACTTAGATGACTGCCTTTTCACCAGCACTGTCTTATCCGGATGAGGAACTCTTAACAATCTATGCCTTTGAAAAATAAAAAAAACTTTTGACAGTGCTACCTTGGTGATTCATAATTATCACTGAGATAAGAACGTTGAGCGACAACATATTCATCTTCTCCACTATCATCAGAAAGATCATCAAAATCTGTATATTCTAAATCATGTAGTCGAGATTCATCATCCCTGACGTGATCACAAGTACCATCAACAAAGCTCGCTAACCTAGAAAACATGTCAAACGGAGCAATAAAAAATAAAAAAGGGAAAAAACCATTAATACATTTACACAGAACTATCTAACAAGTAACGAGTACAAGACCATTTAAATCACCACAAAAGCTTATTTACCTCTTTGGGTTACTCACTGAAGATGTAATTTTCCAAACATCCGCTTCCGCACTTCGACAATATTGGCGCAATTCTTCTAATGCTTTCCTAGTTTCTTCCTCACCCTGCTGTTGATATTCTTCCATGGTCAATAAACGCTGACATTGTGGAAATAAGAAAAGCCTATAAAGTCCCAAAATTTCATTATCTGTAAACACTGTCTTAAAAAATTGCAAGTGTGATATCCCAGCTGCATGGCTGTGATATCCCAATTTCCTTTTCGTGCTGCGAGCAGCACGAAAAGGAAATTCCTCAAGGCGTGAAAACTTAGTTGCAAAAAAAAGTTTATATTCTCACCTCTACCAGTTTTAACCGATTGTCTGTAAGAGATAGAAATTTTCCATTAGTTCTAACAAAAATCTCTTCAAAGCAATTATTTCTACGAAAGCATTTAATTTGCTAACCATACTGCTTTGAAAACAGATATGAATTTGGATATTATATTAATCAACCAATTTTTTGAGACCGACCACAGCAGTAACAATGCAATGACTCCAATAGCGACATCTATTATCTGAAATAAAGATCAAAATAATCGACCTAGTTGCAACAAATTACGTGATCCAAGAAAGAATCTCTCTCTCTTTTTAAAAAAAATTATTTAATTATATAACAATTATATAAAAGCAAATAGAAAATGATTTTAATAATAAAAAAACTTATATGAAAATTATTTAATAAATATAGTAGCTAGTAACTTACTTGACATGATGAGTATATCAGTATCAAAGCAATCAGCTGCAATGTCCACTGAGCAAGATTATGAGATCGGATGTCGGTTGGTGGTCCGTATCGATAACAAACCGCCAAAGATATTAAAATTACTGTAGCAAAATATGCTGCCACAAATTTCTGATACACTAAAACCAAAGAAGCGAGATTTTTCCAAACAGTGTAAATAAAGAAGAACGAGAAGGACCAGCCAGTAAACATCAAAGGAATTCCCAACCAACTCTGAAAATTTTGAAAACAACTTTATTGCTTTAATATCCTATCTTTTTCTAATGCCAAATTTCCCATCGGCATCTCTTCTTTGTTTACCAATTTTGAGTTCCTTATCTGGAACTGAGAGCATTGAAGTATAGAGTGGGAAATGTTAGAATAGAAAAGCGCTGTTACATATATTCCTATTTTAAATTCTTTAAAGTACATATATGTAATACCATAGCAAAATCTGTGGACTACTGGAAGTGGAATACTGTGGACTACTTAGTTTCCGGAGTTAATTTATGCTTCAGAATTTTCCTTATACGCGTGATTCATTCAAAAAAGCCTTATTCACATGATGGCGTTATTAGTATACTCATGACAACTTTTCTGGCAAGAAGAAGGCAACAGAGAGGAGAACGTGATGCTGAAATATTCCATTTAAACACTAGTAATCTGAGGTTTTATATAAACTGGTTAAAACAAACCCTTGGAGTCAACCGGTAAACTACAAATCCAACAATCAAAAATGATGCAAGAATACCAATCGTGCAACCACTAGTATAATAGAAAATAGCATTTTTCACTAAAGAATATGACATCAAAAACAAGATTATACTACCGATAAACACAGCGAAACGTATGTAATTAATCTCTGAAATTGAAATCGGATTTGAAACCTTTAAGAGTACTTTATACATACATATTAGAACTTAAGAATTGTGTTAATTGTCGCAGTTTAGACAAGAAATAAAAAGCTAGAAACAATTTTATTAAATGACACAAAAAATCACCCGAAATTTGAATCTGTGTTAGAAGTTATCTCAGTTTAGACAAGAACTAAAAAGCTAGAAACAATTTTATTAAATGACACAAAAAATTGCCTGAAATTTGAATCTGTATTAACTTCCAATACCCATTAAACATTTCAATAATATTTACAACGACTTGAATAGAAAACAGGTAATGGTACATAAACTTACTCCATACACGTATTCGGATTTCATATGGATGTCGAGTGCTTACGCCAATAATAGTCTTAGAAAATGGACTTAATTGCTTATAACGCAATAACTTGACACGCCTTACTAATCCCCAGAGACGCTGATCATCGTGATAATGTTGCAGAATCTCCGAACAATTATCACCCTGAAATTTAAATTATTATGAACACTTCCAGCCACGAAAAAATTTGTTACTAACTCTAGAGCTATTCTATAAGGTCAATTCAAATGCAAAAATATATCAGAAAAAAATCAACTATGAAACTATCATTAATAATAATACCTCACAGCATAACTTTAGAAATCATTAATGAAATTGAACATTGACATCCATCTCCATGAAGATGTCAATGTTCAATTCCATTAATGATTTTTTATCTCTCAAATTCACTCATTCTGAAGACTGAAATACAAAACAGTGCTTACCTGATAAAGCTGATAAGCATGTTCGTTAGTAAGGTTAATTTGAAGATAAACATCCATGAACATATACGCCACATGGCGATGAAATCCATTACAGTGATAAAGATCCAAAATGGTGGATAGACTTGACCAACTAGATGCTTTCTCCGGCACTGTTATGTACGATGATGTAAGCTCTAAAGATGCATAAGATTATAAATAAAAATAAATGAATATAAAATATAACTATGCATACAGTTATATGAATAACAAGAGTTCAATACTTTTTCTACTTTTAATCATCAAATCAATGTCCGAGCTGTGAAGAAATAAAAAACGAGAAATGAAAAAAACTAGGATGGTAATTTAAACAAATAATTCATTAAAACGCAATTCGTTGAAAGAAATATATCTAAATCTAAATTTTACCAAATTATGGCTTTGTAGATTTGAACGTTTAGCTTACCACGTGTAATGCATTGTCCAGAAATGTTTTCATCAGCAGTCACCAAATAAATTGACAGAAGTAAAACCATCACTCTGTTCAACATTGCTGCAATCTGTAGATGAAAGGATAAGAATACAAAAATGCGAAATTAAACAATGAAAATAAATGGCAGTACTGTTGCTATTGTTGCATGTCGTATAAGACTAGCAACTAGTCGATATGACCAATAACACGATGAAGTAAACCTTAAAGTAAATAAACTGAAGAAGAAAACATACTTTGTGAGAAAAGAATTTTTGATTAAAGGAGCACTCGTCTCTGCCAAATTGTTACAACTCATAGATTACCCACAGACGAACTGTTTTTTACCACTCGTCCAATTAATATCTAAATTTAAATTTCAGCTTTATTTATAGCATAACATCCTTTCTCCCTCCCCCTGCATATCAGCAACATTCCTTTCTCTGTGGTACATTTCACATGTTTCCTCCATATAATATCACTTAAATATAGTATGACATGATAATGGCAGTCAATGATTGGTAATAAATGTACTAAATATTTATACAGATGTAAATTGTTTTTCATTTTTTATCTTCAACTCTTTCTTTGTTGTAAAGCTGTAGCTGTCAATGGCCACCTTGCACAGCTTTTTTATATCATGCTGAGTTGACGATGAATTTAAGTAGATGGGGAATAGAGGATGATGGCACAAGTTGATTTCAGGAAGATATGGTAGGTATTGGTGATCTTAGTCGAGGTTTCATTCAAGAAATATGCGAAACAAATAATGGAGAAGAGAAACCGGTAGTCCAAATTTTGGTGAGTTACTTCGCTTTTTTGTTGATTGTTTTACTTCTCCTAATTACTGTGAAACGTTATTTACTTTAGTTATCAAGTTGCGGATTAAAAAGAATTTTTTCAGGAAGCGAGACCATTGGTTAACAGTCAAACGGAACCTGCTTCAGAAGCCCAATATTTTCGGTTTCGAATATCGGATGGAATGTTCAGTTATAATTGTACGTATTTTTTATATTAATTATTATTATTACTGTAGTTACACTAAATTGCAATTAAGTTCTATTGAAACTAAATAATGATGGCATCCGATCTAGAAACATTAATAAAAATTATATTTTAATCTTATTAAGTTGCTCATACCATTAGCTCATTTTATTGGTGTTTTTTAGCCTGCCTTAATCAAGCGGATATAACGGAAAGAATTAAAAAAGATGCCCTCGATCAGGGCAATCCAGTATTACGCATAAAGTATACGATGTGAGTTAGTTGCATGCTAAATTTAAATTCAAATTCACTGATTTAAGTCGTAAATAACTTACGTATTTTTTCTTTCTTCTGAAAAGACTTCTTAGAGATTGTTCATTTCGGATGTTGTAATTTTTTTCTGTTTAAGAAAAACAGCTCAAAAACCATTGTTGAGAATTATGGATTATGAAATTTTGGGACGCGACTTACCGGTTTTTGGGAATCCAGTGCATCATTCTGGGAATCCCAGCGACTATCGCGGATTAAATCCAAATGCCAATGTGCATAATACTCGTCCTCAACTTCAATCTCCCCAAAAGGGTGGCGCAAGCGTGGGACAGAATGTCCCTGGTAATGCTTTGTTTTTTTTCTTTTTACGAAGTTTTAATACAAATTCTATCATACTTTCAGTATAGGATTACGAAGTTAAACCCTTTAATATGTAACAATTAGTTACCACTTCTGAACTGTGAGTGGTTGCTATTGACTTTTAATGCAAGGTACTAAATCTCATTTCACGAATTTTTTACAATTTAAGTTTTAAATTTTTCTTTTATGAGTGTTCATCTTTTATTAAGTTTCTGTATATTACTGTGTGCATAGAAAAAAAGTATTATCGTTATATCATCAGGTGAAATGAGACATGGAATTATGTTTTTTCCATCTTTTTATTAGGTAAAAATCCTAATTACGAACAAGCAGCACCAATGCAAACTTTGCTTTTGAAGCAGCAGTTGAACGAGATATGCTGTCACTGCTATTGTAGGGGAAGCCAATAGCATTTCATGAAAAACAGTTGAAGAGAATTATTTAATTATTGCAAGCGGTTAGCTACCTTGAGCAAAAGTATGTGTTGCATGTTTTTATTTGAAAGTCAGGAAATCAACGGATGCACATTCTACATTTCTGCTTCCATACACCATGCTTTCAATTATTGATCCCTCTTGAGTTTTTACTCTTCTTGCCTAAATATAAAGAAAATGTCGAAATTGAAGCAGTATATATGAGTGACGATAAATTTATGAAGGAATGGTATATTGATAAGACGACCAATTTTATTTAGTATATTGATCTTGCTTCTTTGTTCTTTTCAGCTCGTTATATTGGTTCATCATCACGCCGACTGGCCAATTTGGTAGGACAGAACTTGACGCCGATTAAATTAATTACTCCCTACGTCAATAAGTAAATCTTCAAATTGAAGTTTGGTTCATCTTTATGCTCTGCCCGATTAAAATGCATTTAGTGAAAAAATCAATTGAGTGCTTTCAATTTGGTCATTGCATTAGTTGCTACCGTTTGATAAATTCTTATATCCTATCTTATAGATGGCGGATTTGTGGTGTAGTGACTGCAAAGGAAGATCTACGAAATATTAGAACAGCTCGGAGGGATATGAAAGTGTTCAATTTTGAATTAACAGATGAAGAGGGCGGCTGCATACGTATTGCCGCGTTTGATGATGTTGCTGAAAAATTCTATTCAATCGTCCAAAAGGGATCGGTATGGTTATTTGTTTAGCATAAACTGTAATTTACATTCATTGCATTATTTTCTGTAACTTTAGTGCTTCTTATATACAGGGGTTTGAATTGTTTGAAATTATCATTTATTCCATGTTATTTTCTAACTTATCAAAAACTGGCAGATTTTATTAACTTGCACATATTTTCAAGATGTTCTATGTGTCCGGTGGTATTGTCAAACAGGCAAATAAACGTTTTAATACGACTGGACATGATTACGAAATCACAATAAGAAACGACTCTGAGGTATTCAATTATTTTATTACTCTATTAATTGTTATTTTTTTAACTTGCTAATTTACTTTTTCTATTTCCCACTCTGTAATATTTTGCTTAAAGCAGTTGTTTTACTAGTGATGTTCCAGGTACTCCCTTGTTTGGATCGTGAAAAAATTGAACAACCGAAGCTTTCACTTAGTATTGTTCGTCTTTGCAATGTAGCTAATCACATCGGCGAACCGATCGATATCATTGCCATAGCAGAAAGGGTCAATGATATCATGCAAGTAAATTTCATTTTTGTAAGAAATATTTGGTAGTTTTGTAGTTTCTGTTAGCGAGAGCAGAAGAATGATCAAGGCTTTTGATATTTAATCATTCTTTCAGGTTACAGCACGAAATACAGGAGCCCAACTGGAAAAACGGGATGTAATACTGATTGATACATCGGAGACGGAAATTACATTGACATTTTGGGGTGAACAAGCTCGAGCATATGATAAAGAAATTGAGGGTCAGACGATTGGTATAAAAGGAGCATTTGTTAAAGAATTTAACGGTAAGTAACGGAATTTCGGAGAAATAATAACTGATAAAAGGGAACTTCATGTATTTTTGATACCCGGTTTTCAGGAAGTTTAAGTTTGAGTACTGGAAATTCCAGTCGAATAGAGCTGAATATGGAATGTGCTGAAACAGCAAATCTCTATAAATGGTATCGAGAAACAAGACCCGCAGTGCAGGCACGTAATTTGACAACAACCGGTCTCACATCAGACAGCTATGGTGATTTTTTTTGGATTTTCATGATTTTTATATTTTTGGATTTCCATGATGTTTATGTATGTGAACCCTCCATTAAATCCTTTAAATCATGTAGCACGAGACCTTCGAATTATTCGCTTATCTGAACTTGGTGCACTGGGACGAGATTCGGAGAAGGGCACATTCTTCAACGTCACAGCCATGATTTCATCGTTGAAAGCTGATGGCGCTCTTTACAAGGTGAAGCTGTTTTTTTCTCAATGGAAATTCATTATTTTCCGGAAGTTCATAAAAATTTCAATTCTGTTCGCATTTTCTTATAATGCTCCAAAATTATTGTTGGATTGCAGAGCTGTGGTACGAATGGATGCAAAAAGAAAGTAATTGAACTCAATAATCAATATCGATGTGAAAAATGTGACGTCACCCTTGATAAGTACAAATATGTCCTTCTCATGACGGTAAATTTTCCCACTTTCATTTTTTTTTGGTATTGTCATTCAAAATCACTTAGGAAGTATCATTTAATACAGAGCATTCTAGGTGGAAATATCGGATTTTTCGGGATCTCACTGGGTAACGGTATTTGAAGATAAGGCTGTCAAGCTTTTGAAAAATGATGCAGAGCAGCTTGGGCAATTACTCGATAATGATCTGGTTTAATTTGATTCTTTGTTTTTTTTATTTGTTTATTTCTAATTTGATTTTCCCACTATTTTTGTTGAAAATTGGCTGTGATTACAATGATTTTAATCGTTGTTTCTGAGAATTTACGGCAGTAATTATACTAATGAATAATCACACGAACAATGGGAATTTAAAAGGAAAAAGCGATAGCAAGCAATTGATGATAGAGTTAAGGAAGGGAAGGAAATAAAAAAGGTAAAAATGCATTGAACGATCAATACAGAGGTTTTGAATCTCAATTTTAAATTATATTTTTAGCTTGATGAATATAATGAAGTGTTCAATACAGTTCGCTTTCGTGAATATACATTCCGCATTCGAGCTAAATCGGAATTTTATAATGTAATTATTCAAATGTTTTTAATTTTCAATCCGTATTTACTTAACTCTTCCAGAGCAACAAGTTAAATCTCATGCAAAGTTCTTGCTCTAATGCCAATTTTTTATATGGAATTATTCTACTGAGTGTCACCCTTCGCTAAAAGGAAAGAATAAGTTTTGAGTAACGAACACATGATGTCAAGGAACGTGAAATTACACTTTATGTTATTTGTAACATGCTTTACTGATTTATATTACAGAATGAAGAGAAGATCAAATGGAGTGTTTTTGATATTAACGAGGTCAATCAGGATAAATATATTGATGAACTTACGAAAGCAGTAAACAAATTGGAGGAAATATAGATGTTCAAACATTTTTTATTGCTACCCTCCATGAGATCTCATGTTTGTATGGCACCACACTCAGTACCTTATTTGAAAATTGATAGAAAGTTTAAAAGTTGAAACGACGATGTTTACTGCGACCTCTTAACAATTTCAGTCTCCTTGCAGTAACCATAAACTTTGATTTCGGTATTATTAAGAAGGACTAAACTAAATAAATACTATTGGCTTGGAAGGGTTCCTCATTCTTATTGATCCTTTTTTTTGAATTTTCATGTATTTTCTGGAATTTGAATATTTCCATCAACGCTTTTCATTTCGGTATTAAATTGTAATTGATTCTAAACTTACTTAAATTTTGTATCAAAGTATCGAAATCATACATTCACTTTTGAGGCTTTTAAAGTTTGTTTCTCTTTCAGATATGTTGTTTCTTTTTGCAGTACGCTTATATTATTTGTAGTTATTATCTTTTGAACTGTTTCTGATGTTGTTTGAAATGAAATAAAAAACTTGAAAACAATCGGCCAATTATGAATAATTTAGAACTTTTTAAATGGGTTCATTAGTTTAGAAAAAGGCTTTCTTTAATGGTGTTACTAATTCCCAAATCCTGATTTTAATCAAATTAAGAAATTACGATTAGAATTGAAAATAAGAGATTCGAAGTTTGTTTCACACATGAAGCGCTTGTTTACAAATTTAGTAAGTAATTTATTAAGAAAATGACAATTATCAGGGAATCATTTGCCTTTCTTCCATCTTCACGTTCTTCTGACTTTGGAGTGATTTCTGAATTTCCATTTTTGTGATTTCTTAATGTCCATAAGTTAAAGTTGTTGGCGCAATTGCAAAATGAACAATCAGGTAACAGTTTGTTGGGAAAATGAGGGATATAGTATGGGTGCTGGTTGTGTTGTTGGTGGCAAATTGGTGGGGTTGTCGCGTAGTAGCATTCCTTGTTGTTGAGCAGTATAAGATAATGATAATTGTCTTTCATATTCTTTCCGAGCCTGTAAATCCCATTTTATTTACGGAATTTTATTTTTTTCCTAAAATTTGTTTTTATAAAAAAGGCGAAGATAACTGATTTTTTTATCAATTGCACTGGTATGAAATAATGATTAACGATATTGATGTAGTGATTACTAATAATGTCCATCGAACGTTTGTACTATGTGTCATCACTGTCCGAGGAAGTATATGGTATATAGTGACCGTTCAGACAAGGTTAACTTGATAATATAATGACAACTTACGTAATCTAACTGTTGCGTATAAATTGCCAATTGTGCGCGTAACGCTTCGTTTTCCTTCTCCAATTCATCAACTTTACGTTGCATCATTTTCTCTCTTTCTCGTCGATTACTTCTTGACTTTTTTGCTGCTAAATTATTTTTATCTCGTCGTTCACGATATCTGAAAGATGTCTCTCTCTCTCTCTCTCTCTCTCTCTTTCTCTAAATCTAGGAAATTGAAATTTTTTGCTAAATCTAAATATGTTATGAAAATTTTGAAAAAAAAATAGAAAAACTAAACTTTACCAAAGACTTTGTTTTGAATTGAAAAGTTTAAAAATTTGAATAATGTTTTTTTTTTATCTTTAATTAGCAATGAAAATTCTTTAAATCGGAAATTCATTAATTTTGAAAAACTTTTCAAATAAAGAAAAAAAAATCTAGGCTTGATGTCTTTTCCAAATCCTGATGTTATCCGCTGTCGTTAATCTATCTGCAAATAGCTGCAAATAGCTAGCTACTTCGTTTGAGACTATGTTGCTCAACAAAATAGCCAGCAACCATATAAGATGGTTCAAAGCAGTCACCAAACGAAGACATTTGAAGCCTGATATTCCTGGAAAAGAAATAGAAGCCAGCAGCAATGGCAACAAAGTAATTAATTAAAAAAAACAATCAAAAAGTTTCAAATTTTCAAGAGTTCCAATTTTAATAAAAACTAATTTGCTATTTCAGATTACATCTATGAGGTCTTAAAATAGAAAATTTTTAACTTTAAAACTGCACAAGTGTCGAAACAAATAAGTTTTGTGTGCGCGATATTCAATTTAACGTTTTGCGTCTCAGTTTAGTTTTTCGATTACCATATGTTCTTAGCTATGCAAAAGTAAGTGATCAAAAAAGTAGAAATGATTGCAAGATGTAAAACTGGCAGCATTCAGTTGATTTTCTTCCTCCTTTCTGCTGCATACCGTACGTCTTGGCAAGTACCAGAAAAGTTGGTTGCAAATTTCACTACTTTTTACGAGCTTCTTCGTCCACTGGAACGACAGATCGACGTTGTTGTAAACGCTGTTGTTGTTCTTCTTGGTGCTGCTGCTGTTGTGGTATTGAAGTTGAGGCAGATGATGTTGAGGGAGCGGAAACAATAGATGGATAGTTTTCTTCTTGCTGTTTCGCAATATTGCCGACAGTTGCGGCTTCATATGGCGGTGGTATTGACATACTATAAGCCGCAAAATTAGCCGGTACCATGTTGGTAGCAACTGGTGTCGGATACGAGAAATAAAGATGATTGCTACCATCACTTTTAACTTCACCCATGTAAGCTGGTATCATTGTCGTTACAATCATATACCCTGTAACTATAATTTAATGATAGGACCAAAGATGAGTAGAATACTGAATCATTGTAATCAACAGAATAAAACTATTTACGAGACAATTGCGCGAACTTAATATGATTCCTTGAAAGTATAAGTATTATTATTCATTAATATTGTTATCACTAATGAGATAGCGCTTATCGCCGAGTGAGGACGACTTTTTCCTTTCAGAAATTGTTTTTATTTATATAGCATTGGACCGGTAATAACTTTTCCGGAAATTGTTTGTATATTTATAAAACATTAAACCGGTAACATTTATTTGTGCTAAATCTAATTAGCATTTCACTTCTTTATAAAGAAAACATCACTTTCTTTTGCAATACTGAAACAAATGCAATTTTTATATCAATTTCAATGTAATGTAATTGATATAAAAAATGTAATTTTTTGTTGAATTATCAAACAAAATTGGCACTGATATATTCATGTCTATCTTTCTAAGTTGCACTCAATCAAGATTATCTTCTTTATCACTCTCTGCAAATATCGAAGCCCTAATATCTTTGCCATCCACGTTTAATTCATCGTTTTCATTATCAATGAATCAATATTTCTGCTTTAATAAACTTACCAATTTCTTAAATGGATTAAGTTCTTTAGTGATAATAAACACCTGCTGTTACGCCAAAACATTTGTTCTTTCATTTTTGTACTCGACAGATTGAATTCATATGTGGAATATTTCTTCTTATTTTGAAAGGAAAAACAGATGAAAATTGAAAATGAAAACTTTCTTGAGATTTATCGCTGGCTAATTGGCTAGTTGAAAAAGCGATCAAAAGAGGTCATCGAAAATTATTTAAGAGATAAAGTAAAGATAGTAAGGCTATGTAATGGAAATCTTGGAAGGAATGGGTTTTCATTTCTTTATGAAATGCTTTATAACTGATAACTGATTCTTCTTGCTACACCTCATCATTATGATAATGAGCTATTAGTACCAGATAATAAGTATATATAATTCATATATCGAATAACTTATAAATGTATTAGACTTTATAATAAATCATTCTTTATGTAAACTGAATGGGTACACAAAGTATGTGCATGTGAATATTTTTTCTTTTTGTTAGCATTTTCAATGTGTTGCAAAATAAAATATTATTCAACATTTAAGATAATAATGTATGTAATTCAGTAATTTAATTATATAGCATTTATTCAATGTTATTTTATATATTACACTATTTTTAATTGTAATTACGAATAATTATCACATAGCAATAAGTAGTGCACTACAATCTGCTAATAATTGATAAGTAATTCAAAATAAGGTCGCATGTCTTTTTGAAATTTAGGATAGAGAGCAAATACTATTAAAAAATTTGAACAGACTTGAATTATATATAATTAAAAAATGATTCTAACTTTTAAACTTGAACATTTGTAGCTGAAATATTTTGTAGGTAGGAGAAACACTAGCATTAATTCATTTATATTTTAATTTAAGCACAGAATAGGAAGCATGAAAAGATTTCATGAAGTCCTGCTATTGAATAACTTTCAGGAAAATAAATTATGGAATTCCTTTCCGTTCATTAGTTTGAATTCTGTAAGTTTATTTGCAACAAACAATCAGGCAATTATGATTTTTTACATTACTATAATCAAAAGAAGCAGAGGTGATGGATTTACAATTGTTGGCATCTCTTCTGGTAAACATTACTTCACACATCTCTACATTCTTTTCTAATTCATCTCTCCATCCTTGACATCATAATATCTACCATATTCTTCAACACTGATGGCATGATTGGTTGGACACACTACATGATTGGTTGGCCAATTCCTATCAAACATTGAATATCTTTTCCAGAAATTTCTAAAGTCTAGTTTCTGCTCGTATTAACTTTAATTAGCTGTGGCGGAGCGCAAGCTAAAAATTAAAAAAAAGAAACGTATAAAATTTTAAGGCATTATAAATCCTCCATTCAACCATAACTTCAACAAATAATTATTGTCTACAACATTTTTTCGTTCTTAAATAGCCATCCCAACAAGCGACAAAATGGACGCAAAAAAAACTGAATTTTGAGGATTTACAAATTCTCCTATAACCCTCACAATAACGTTTCTTATATTGAAAGGTTAATATGAGCAAAAATTAGGCTTTAGAAATTCCTGGAAAAGATATTCAATATTTGATAAGAATTAGTCAACCAATCATGTAATGTGGTTGTAGATGTCATCAGTGTTGAAGAATATGGTAGATATTATGATGTCAAGGATGGAGAGATGAATTAGAAAAGAATGTAGAGATGTGTGAAGTAATGTTTACCAGAGGAGATGTCAACAATTGTATATCCATCACCTCTGCTTCTTTTGATTATAGTAAATTATAATTATCGAATTGATTGCCTGTTGCAAATAAACTTACAGAATCCAAACTGATGAACGGATAATCTTTTCGATGTCTCTTCTTCTTCTCTCTCTTGTTCCATTTAAATGTTCTGATGTTACGACAATTATTTGGTATATCGAGCACCCTCTAATATACCTCTCTCTCATCGTACACTTCGTATACAGCAAATAGTATTTCGTTCAATGAAAGTCTTACTATAATAGAATGCTAAAAAGTAATTTACTGTAGAATGATGAAATAATAAGAAAATTAAAATGATCAAAAAAGCTTCTGATAATTTGAATTTAAATTCTACAACTACAGCAACTTTATAACAGAAAAGAACATCTTCGTGACCTACCAATATTTTAATCTCAACACAATAGTTATGAAAGTTATATCAGAAAGTATTCATTTCAGTATAAATTTTCTAACAAAAAAAAATGTGACACTCACTGTGATTTGCAGGAATTATCGGGATATGAAATATCCAACTAAATGGCAATAGGGAAATTATTTTAAATGAATATTTCTATTTCTATGTCTTAAAATGTCTAGCTATTAGAGAGTAGTTTCTTTAAAGAAATATAACAAAGTGTTAACTGATAGCATGGATATCAGTGGAAATTTTTCAAGCTTATATAACTTTAGTAGTATGGGATAGTAAAACTTTTGTAGCTTTTGAATATAATTTCAAATCTTCCCAAGAAAAGTTACCTGTTGCAAAGCATTATAAGCATATTCATTTGTATCTTGGAAAAATTCATTCGTGCAACTTTTCTTTCTTTTGTTATCCTTATAAAGTTTGCATTGAATTTCAGTTCAGTGCTCTCTCTTTCTTTCTTTCTCTCTCTCTCTCTCTTTCTTTCTCCCTTATTTCATTCTACATATTTTTTAAACTAATTGAATTTGCATTTTCGAAAGAAGTAGCATGTTGCAGAGAATGGCAAGGCCTAGATACGATAAAGAGATGACAGATTATTTCTTCAATTTCTGTTAGACCTGGATAGTTTTTGCCAAAAATGCCTTCTTTCATTCTCCAGGATGTAATTGACAAAAAGTTGAAAACCATCCAATGCAGTCTTATCTTGAAAAAAAACAAATAAACTGCATTGCGTTGCATTAGAACTGTATTTATGTGGTACTGTCATAAGGGTACCAAACAACGATCGATTAGGTATGGTGAAACAGCGAGGACACTTCAACAAATATCGCTCCAAACTGTTATTGGACCGTTTGTAGAGATGCAATCACACTGGTCTTCTTCCTGGGTCAACATTTCAGCAAATATAATGATGCATGTACCGTAGGAGCTAATTTCACTCAAAACGCCATTATTGGATATGCATGTTTTGTTTTCCAAAATCATGAAAATCTAAGATAATTATCTATTTTTTAAGTCAGATGAGTAAAGATCAAATATTAGCGATAAGATAGATTTTGCATCTGTTTAAGTTATTACTGCTGGAGTAATAACTTATATACCGTAGTTTACCTTCACTGCAGAAAACTGAAAAACAACACCGAATGGTTGGTTGGAAAACAGATGTGACCATCCCTACTCTGTTAATTAACCTGGAAACACATCATACCATTAGTTGACGAAAGCAAATAGTTGGTGAGTACTGTATTTTCATTACTTAACTGAAATGATACTAAAGAGAATTTTGAAAGAAAAAAATTTCTGACTAGTTATTGCTAACTATACAATTGATATTGTCACTGAACTATACTATAATTAGTTTAATCATTTAAAATTTATAACTGTTAATAAAGAAATTTCTAAATCTTTGTTAAATCTCCCATTTAATGATAGTTGAAACTTCAGAAGTATGCAACCAAAATTATGCTATATAATATATTTGTTTAAAATCATAACATAATGATAGATAAGATATGCCAAGAATCAAACATATATTATGAACTTACCTTTGAAGTCATATGTTCAGATTTTAAATGATTTTCGTTTGACATTTCAAAGTGTTGCCACTATGAATGCATTTGAGTTCGTCATTCAATTTAATCTACTTAAATCATTTTCATTCGACATTTCAATGTTGCTATTATGAAATGCATTTAAGTTTAATCGTTGCTTTTGGAAATGAAATGTTATTCATTTCTCGCTTCTCTCAATTTTTATTCATACTGTATTTTAATAATCGAATATACTCTCGAATTTATACTACTTCAGGCAATGAAACCCTATTTTTGTTATTCTTACCTTATTGGAGCTTAAACAGGATCAACATGAATTTTATCAGGATCATTAAAGGACCACCAACATTATCATGTAGGCAATCAGGATCATTATCAAGTTTGCTGTTGCACGTCATATGACGGAAAACATGATAGCAATGCTTTCCAATCTGATTATCATAATTGCATATGAGCAAGTTTATGCTTTTATTTCTTTCTGAGTAAAGGTCCTTGTTTGAGTTCTGACATAAAATTATAATTAAAAGATTCCAATACATTGTATTTCAATGAGAATGAAATGCCTAATAATAATAAAATTAAGGCAACGAATTTTACTCGAAAATTTATAAAAAGAAATTTAACTGAAAAAAATATAATTGAACATTCTTGATATATCTCAATATTTTTTACTCATTAACATTCGTACTAGCACTGTTATCATCTTTTGCATATAATTTCAAATGTAAATTGGAAAAAATAAAAAACAAAAGGAAAATTAAAATTTCTAAAATTAGGGTCAACTTAGGGTGAACTTTTTAATAGATCCAAATAATTTGGAAAAAAGGAAAAGGAGAAAAATGCGCAATTTGACGCAACGTTGTATGATTGCGGCACGTGAGGTAAAATGGGCAACTATTGTAGGAATTTCAGCAGGTAAGAAAGATCGGAGGGATGGAGAGTAGCGGATAATTATTCATCTGAGGTCAAGCAGTGAGCTCTTTCTCAGGTCATTCAATCACCCGCAAATAACAGAGTGAGGAGAACTGTGCAACTTTTTTCCTTCCAATAAATATTATCGCGCAATAAGATGAAATGAGTGAATGAAGAAGTAGCAGAGATTGAGAGAGTTATGCAAATTTTTATTCAATGGAAAGCACGTGAAATCGACAACTATACCAACAGAAGAGAAAGGAAGAGAAAGGAAGAAAATAAAGGAATGGAATAGCGGTATTTTTCTGCATTAAGGACAAAATGAGTCATCGTTGTTCGGGTACCATTGCTGCTTCTTGGGGTCATCATTATTTACTGCTAGTGAATCTTTTTTTGTTACTGAAGATGACAGAACTCATCGGAAACGATCTGTCTCCAGCGCTCCAGCAGCTACTGTATATAAATTAACTTGGGAGGGGATGGGGGTGAACATTCCCAAACAGTATGTAAAATATCGTTGAAACAAATATGAACAACTACTACTGTATCATCATAATGTTAAAATTTAAGATATGTTCATCGAACGCATATTGTTATAATTAAATAACGAGTGATTAAATTAACCATTTGCAAGTATCATACGGCAAACAAACTGATAAATCCCGGTAGTTCATTGTGGAAAATTCATTTTTTTGGAGACAAATTTTTGTTGCTTATGTAAGGAATGTTGTTTTCAAGAATGCAATCAGTATAAACTTTTTCCGTATATTGCAAAATGTTTTGCCCAGTAAACAGAGAATTTTAAGCAAACCTGAGAATTTTATTATTTACAAATTTAGCATAGAGGAAAAAATAATTTAGAAATATAGAGACAACGAAAAGGCATTCATAAGTTAAATCACCCAATAACAACATTTACAGTTTCATAGCTAACAAAAAAGCTATACATATCGTTAGTTTATGAAGAATAATATACAATATTATTCACTCCCTCAACTAAGTCTAATGAGCATTTGTTGTAAAGAGAGAAATTTTATTGAAAAAATTTAACGGTGAATTAGTTCCTCTCTTCCATCACATTTTTTGTGTACTTTCAAATGTCGATTCAGTTATTCCGGAACTCGTTGCTCTATCAGCACAAATTTAGCGACTAAAGTGGAGAGTCACGAGTGCCTGCAATATTCACGGTTTCAAATTGCAATGATGACGTCACAAATGACATCCGAGGACATATAAATCTTTGAATGGTTGATTTTTTTGAAGGTAATTGGAACTGACTCATTTAACTAAAGAATAATGCTATTGTGGAAAAGAAGCAAACTTCTCTCATAAATTAACAAATTACAACAGCGAGACGGTTATGCAACACATTTCACAAGAAATCGATAAAAGGAGCGGGAAAGTCAACAATCAGCATTCTGTACCGGCAATGTTGACCTCCCGCCTAGACAATCTTTTGCCGGCCGAGCTGAATATTTCACAGAACTGAACTATTTCCAACTTCAACTAAAAAAGGCTAAGCATAAATTCAAATATGTTTCACACTTTGTTCAAATTACCTTTTGGCCGCGGAACAACGGTGGAATGTTGTAATACTGTAGCAGCTAATTCCTGAAATAAAAAAGCTGAGATATATTTAACTAATTTCTAATTCAAGCCTAAATTATGCGGATCTCATTTTTTCTACAAGTTGTCACTCGGTACTTTTGCTATCCAGTGTTAAACTTTTTAATATTTGAGAACTTAACGACTACTGAGACGCTAAAACATAAACCTTTCATCCAATAATAGTAGTGTAGGAGGGGGTGGATTTCAAAAAACATGACAAAAAAGATTTCGAAAATTCTAAGAAGAAAGCGTGCGAACTTTTTTTCCTAAATCAATGAAACTTCCAAATATTTCTTTATCATTTTTTAATCTTTCCAAAGCACAGAGGCATCTTTTTTTGTAACATATATAAAAAAATACTAAATATAATAAATATATGTAATAAATATAACAAATAAATGGTTAATGTCAATAGCTTCTCTTAGGAAACGTATTTCATCTATATTTATCCTAATCCCAATAAAAGAGAGACATAGGTCAGGTCTGATAATCCATCCATAAATAATTCAAATTCTACCCAATGAAAAGTGGTATGCACTACATTTAATGAAAAAAATTGCCTGACAAAACTGCGACAGTATGATAGCCGCGAAAACAAATTGCTTTGCTCGAGCATGGTCTAGTGTTACATCATGACTTTCCATTGCTTTGTGTGTATAAACACGAAATTCATGTGGGTGAGCAGAACCGTTAGTAGGATAGAGGCGTTTACTGCTGAAAGGTCTGAATCTAAAAAGACATTTATTATACTTCAACTTCTATAAAATGCCTATAATTCTCTGAAGACACTTCAAAGTCTTTTTGTTGCGTATTGAAGATTAAACGGTTTAAACGGCATTCTATGAATCTTAATGAACCCCAAAAGGCTGTGGACTACAGATAACCACACACTTAACTTTTAAGAGAAAGATGTGTGCAACTTACATTACATACATCTTAACATCTACATTATCAAACGAGATAGTAATGTCGATGTTAGGAAGCACAAAACCAATTAAAACACACCGATTTAATAAATTTCTTGATGAATTTGCTCTTCCTATATTGCCATTCCGTGAAAACGAATCACCCGAAGATCGCAAATGCAACGCATACTGCCGACTATTTTCCATAGCCTTCAATATCAAAAGCTTTAACAAAAAAATAAAATACAGATACCATTTTAAGGGCATTAATTTAAGGAAACTTACTTTCTCATAACGATCAGCTCTTGACCGTAGAAATTTGATCCCCCGCTCTAGCAAAACATCAAAACCATCAAGTGATGACGCGTATGCATCAATTCGGGTCTTTAGTGAATCCATAACCTTCAGAAAAAAGTAAAGTAAAAAACCGGTAAACATAAAATAAAGCAGAAATAAAGTTTTTAAAATTTTTAGAAGGCACATTCCACCTACCTTAAAAAAATTTTTCACATTAGGTTGCAAAAGCATGTGTTGATCAAATAGATAATGAGCAATAAGTGGATGAGGATATGACGCAAGTGCCGCCAACACCGATGTTGTTTGTAGTGTTACATATAACGAATTATCCAGCATATTCTCCAAGGAATGTAGCACAGATTCCAAAAAAGGTCCAACACCTTTATAAAAATCATGACTTAAAAGATATATAATCTATGGACATACAAAAAACATATCTTGGCTTATTAAAAATCGAATTTTTCATGGATTATAAACAAAAAGAACATGCTTTTGCAAATTCTGCAAACTCTAAGGAAATATTTTATCAGTTATATTCGGAGATAAATAACAAGTTAAGTTGCTTCGATCTAGAATAAGAAAATAAGAATGAATTTATTGAAAAATCACCTTGATTATCAAAACATTCGATCGGCTGCCCTAATGGAGCAAGATACTCATCATCATTATTATTTGTATCATTTTTAAATTCATCATTTTCCGATTCTGATGGCTTAGTTTCAGCTTTCAACTCCTCAAGATACTGAATTCGTGAATCAATTAAAGCCAAATTTTCTTCCAAGGAATGCTTTACTTTCGAAGTTGGCACTCTATCCATTAATGCCATGAAAGTGTCCATATCCTGAATGCAAGAGTGATTTTGGAAAGGTTTTGGAACTTCTAAGATTAATTTTTTCTTGTCTTTCTGATAAAGAATGCGCAGAGAAAGTTTCCAGAATCAAGAAAACAAGTTTATAACAAGACTTTCCATGACTCATCGAGAAGCACGCCTACCGAATAGTATGATTTTAAAATCATAAACGTCTCTATCAGTTGCTTGAACAGCACCAGAAGCTTATAATGAACTCCTACAAAAGTTCTTAATTAAACTGCACCTTAACCTTCCCCCAACCTCTTAAAACGAATGATCGTGCCATTTCAACGTCAGTATCACAATTTGCATTCGTGTTTGCCAAACTTCCTTTGTCTGAAACTGTTTGTAGTGGAGCTTCACTCATGCTGCCAGTATTGAGATTGATCGCTTCTGTGTCAGTTTCCGATAATTCTCCATATGCAAATTGAAAATAATCACTCGATGAAGTCATCATAAGCGATTTGGGTCTAAATGAATAAGAGTTCAGCCAGATGATAAATCGGAAAAATAACCGGTCAGATAAGTATTTATAACCGCAAAACATTTTGAAAAATTGATAATTCAATAATCATACTATTTAACATCAATATCACAAATTTTTTTTGATTTGTAAAGATGAAAATGAACGAATTCTTCAATATTTTGTATATATCACGAGATTAGATAAAACAAACGTTAGAGGTGGTATAATCAGTTCATCGTCTTCATCGTCCAGAACTAGTGAAGAATCTGCAATATCGTATGGAAAGCTGCTTCTTGATGACGATTCTTGTCCTCCCAGCTCTGGTAGTGGGGTATGCTGACGTAAACTTTCAGCGGTAATATGAGCATTTCGGCTTACGAAATACCGATTCAAACCATTTCGCGCTGAAGCCATTGATGAACGTACTGAAGAATGTCGAACAAATGTCTAAACAAATTTACTGACATAAAAAAGCGAATAAAACAAGAACAAGACTCAGTGGCTTAGTGGGTGACCTTCTGCAAGTGAAATGTAAAAAACATAATCTATCAATAAAAAAGCAATATTACATAGGAACCCTTTTTGGATGAAAACGTAAGGACTCAGTTTTAACTGACAGATACATTTTTTGAAGAAACATAAATCTCTAGAAATTGAATTGCAAACTAATGTTCTGGATCCTAACTTAATCTCAATCAATTCTTTTCGTAAAATTGCGTAGCAGCATTCAATATTGAAGCTTCACTTGAAGATAATGAAGGTTTGCCTAGCAAAACAATAAATTACTCACTCCATTACAATTAGTGGTGCTTTCATCGTCTGAACTCAACTTCGGCATAAGAAGCGAAGGACTGCGACCATCGTAACTCCAAACCCATTTTTCACAGCAGGCATCTGTCGTTTGTTGCACATAATTTCGACATTCAGTAAGATAAATATGAAGAGTTTCCTGGGAGCATAGCTGAAACATGTTTAAAGTAAATGTAACAATATGAATCTAAATAAAAATAAAGAGCGAGATCAGCAAAATCAAAAAAGAGGAGTGTGTTTTTGAAATAGAAATTCAGAAACTTACTGCTGAAGATTTATATGTACATTCAGGAATAAACGTCAGCAAAGTTTGAGCAGCTGTCCTTACATACTTTTGATTTTTTAAATGAAGCGTTTGGTTAGGTCGTAAAAACGTGCAAGGCAGAAGATATCTTAAAAAATTGAGTCTTTGTAAAATTAATGGTGAAACAAGTATTAACTGAGAGTGTTTCGTTTATTCCAGACCTCCTAAATTGATGAAACTACAAAGCAACCGAAATGAAGCATAAAATAACCGCAAAAAAAGTCTACTTGAAAACAAGATCGAACATGATGTCTTCGCATCGTAAATCAATCAACGTTCTCACCAACGATAAACTAACTTGGCTAAGCTGGAAAAAATTATAATACTAAAACAAGGAAACCCCATTTAAACGCATTTCTAAAATTGCATTAATATTTGAATTTACTAGATTTTATGAAAGAAATTTTTACTTCCAGAAAGTGTGAAAGCCATTCTACTTGTTAAGGTCGATAACGGAAGAAAAGTTTTGTGATAAGTCAATGAAGAAAAAATCATTTTCAAATAACTTCAAATAAATAAATTTTCATCATTAACTGAATATGGATAAATGAGAATATAAAGTAATTATGAATTCTTGATTAAACAAAGATAGTAGTTTTACGAAATAAAATGAACCCTATTTCCAGCAGATATCCTTTCCACGATAACATCAAGCACTTTTTTGTTACCCTCACAGTTTTCAACAAGAAGTAATTTGACTATTGTTTGTATAAGCGCCGTTTCGGTGACGCTATCCAAACAAAGATGATAGTAAGCTGTCGATGAGATAAGCTCATCCTGCCCACCCTGGAAAAATTATTACTGAAGACAAACTTTTGAAATTGCTGTATTGGTCAAAATAAAAAATATTATGAATGAATATATATTTTTTTTGATATTTTTTTTTAGTATCATAGATTTAAATTTGTTCGAAACTATTCAAGTTTTAAATCTGAAACAGATGAATTGCTAGTTTATGCTTCACGTACAAGGAGTGATACCTGCAGCAATGAAGGTAGAACGACAGGAAGCAAAAACCCGTGATAAACGTAGGTAATGACTTGTGATACAACGTAGTCATGAGCAACCTAAAAAGATACTGCTTATAAAATCACTACGAAAGCCCATGGCATATTTTTTTAATTTGTTTTAAAATAGTTTATTTTTGTTGAAGAAAATAATTACAAATCTCCATTAATATTACAACATCGGTGACCTGTATAACAGCATTACAGAAAATCAATGACGAATGGAAATCCAATAAGCTGGAATAAGAATCGATGTCATCGGCATTTATCTTATGCCAGTCATCGCTTACATATAATATTGAACCAATTGAGCGTGATAATTGCGAAAAGCAACCCGAAAGACCCGTTGCAACAACTGGACAAAAGTTTGACTGCAACAGAAAGCTTTAAACAAATTTTAATTCATGCAGGCTAAAATGCAGAGATAAGAAAACTGAAATGAAAACATTTGAAAGTTCTTTTAAATAAAACTTGCAGAACTGGTTTCAAATCAAGAAAAATGCTGAATTCAGTAGTTTCGAAGTATTTTTTCCTTTTGTTTCACTCAAACGCAATTACAAATTGAAGATCTATCTATAATCGAATATAAGTCCTGAATGAACTTATTGTAGAAAAAATCCTAACTGCCAAAACATTTCAATTAATCCACTAATAATCAGCATTTCTACAAATATGCCATTCAATTTGACTTTAATTATCTAAATCCATCTTGAGAAAAGCCAGTAATGGATTAAAAGTTTTCGCAAACCTTTACAGCGATAAAAGCAGCAATGCGTTTCAGCCGCCGTGAAACAGAAAGTACCAAAAGTAATGCATCACGTGCTAATTGTCCAACTTCACTGAAATCATAAAGATATGGAGTCAGCAATCTGAACACCAAAAACTGCTCATCACAATCATCGTCAAAATCGAAAAAGAAATGCAACAACGTCGCATCTTCTGCCAATTTTGTGCAGATCTGAAATGCTTAAGTGACTTTCATATAAAGAAAAGTCGTACATTTTAAAGCTTTCTTTCATGAACTGCATACTTATAAAATAATATAGTGAAGTTTATATTAAGTTTACATAATGCTGTGTCAGAAGATATATTAACATGTAGTGTTCATTACGAAACGTTTTTTTGTATAAATATGATTTATTTGATCTCAAAATTATACTGTTGCGTCTAAATCATGAAAATGCAATTCACGAGATCATTTGTCATAAATATCAAGAGTTAACCTGATTTAAAAGTAAAACGAAATGTTTGTCTGTATTAGATGGAGTAAAATTCCTTTTTTCTGCACACTTCCTACACCAATCCAGTAATTTCAGCAACGGAAGTAACATCGGCTTGTGCACCAACAAGCAGTGGTTCTGTGTATGACTTTCTCCAACAACGATTTCATAAAGACGAATCAGATTAACCTGAAGAATTTAAACTACTTTCACAAAAAAAAAAAATCTTATTAAAAGAAACAAACACAATACTGTCACTTGTAAAACATTTTAATGATGAAAAAGCATAAACATTGAATTTGAAACATTAAAACAATCAATTCTGAAATGAAGCTTAAATAGTTAAAAATTTAAAAATTATTTTTTTAAACAGGACAACTCGCAAATGACAAATTTTAGCAAAATCAAAGTTCCAATTTTTCATCTATATAATAAACGAAGAAAGTTTGTTCAATAACAAAATTTTATTTTTATATAAAAGTAATCAATATAATGCTGACATGATATCGTAACAAAGTCTCATAAGCATACTTGCACAACAGTATTATTCCTGTCGAAAACACTTCATTATCACAAGATCAATAGCGCGGTCTTAGTACTCCAATCCCAGATATCCTATTTCTCTTTTATTTAAATCAATAACACATAGACCAATTTGCAATTTGCATACCTGACATGTTGGTGCCAAAAAATGTGGAGCTGCAATCCCCCAGTCAACTACTCGTTCCATAATTTGGTGAGTAAAATGACGATCCAATATAGGGCCAATAGCAGATTCCGGCTGGGCATTTACTTCCATCATCAACAATTGCACTGTGCAACTTAAGTGTTTGAATACAGTTAATACCTATAAAAATATATAAAATTAGTGAATTTTCATAAAATCCATAAAGATGAATAGTGAAAAGTGGTAAAAAAGAAAAGAAATAATGTTGCAAATAAGCAAAAGTTTATACTTAGGCGTTGATATTATTAATAATGGATTCCAAACACTGTTTGAGCAAAGGAATTATACCAAAGTACATCAAAGCAACTCATAACCTTCATATAAAATAGGTTAACTTAATTTAGAGCTACAGATTGTAGTTGCTAACTTTTTCGTAATTAACTTCCTCGTCATTTTCCAGCAACTTCTCGACTGCTGCCCAATGTGTATCGAAACAGCTTTCCCATGAGCAAGGATCAGATGCGAAATCGACGTTCCAGTGGGCATCCGATTTCGAGATGATGAACGGTGCTGGTGGTGAAGGAATCGGTGAATCGTCAACCTGCTCCACGGATGTCGATCCGGAGGAGGCTGGAGTGAGTGATGTTACCCGCGATGTGCTAGCCAGAGAAGTTGAACCCCATTTGGAAAACCATCGTCGCATACCTACAACAGAATCCTAATAAACATTTGCGGTTATAATGACATTATAAAAATGCAAGCATTAATATTTGAAAACATTAATATTTCTTGACTTATCAAATCAGCAAATAAATCAGTTAGAAGGTATTTAAGTATCAAATAAGGCATATGACACTATTGTCAACACAATGATTTTCGAATTTTTTCTGCCCAAGAAATGAAGCGAAAACGAGCTTATCATCAGATAAAATAAAAATTCGCTTCAACTGTTCAACAAATGTTTGCTACAGCCAGCTGAATAGAATGAACGAAAGTCCATCCGACTGTCGATAAAAAAAAAAACCACACAATATAGCTGTAACAGACAGCGAAACGACACATCGCTACCGAATATGATTGAGATATATTTAACTTACTCGTCAATGCTCCATACTTATACTCTAAAGATTGCAAATTTAGGTGTCAGGTAATCCCTTGATAACATTAATTTATCATTGAGAGATATCTTTCTCTATGTGCTCAGCACCACGCACTCTTCCTACTCTCTTAAAAATTTTCCAAATATTTCACTTTGTCATTTCTTGTTTCCTGTATTATAATGATGCTGTTGTAGTGCGTAGATAGCTAACAATAATTAGATAAAAAATATCGAAAAGAAAGATGCATGCGGAAGTTTTAATCGTTAAGAACACTGCTAACCATCAATGAACCTTTTTCGGTAGTACAGTAGGATGGATTGAAAATAATTAACTGACAGGCAAAATGCTGCTATAAAGGATGAAGTGAATCTAAATTCTTCGCACTGTCTTTTATCACTGTCGCACCATACCAATTTTTTAATGGCGGAAATATGAATGATGAATGATTTGTATTTGTCTCTGTTGCATGCAACAATCGAACATCGCTGCAAGGTTAAATCCTTAATTGTAACAAATTCTGCGGAAAAAAAGATTATTAATTTCGATTATTTATGGTGAGATTTGTCGAAGAAATGATAAAAAAGAATCGCATAAACAAAATTTTTGGTGTCCTTCCATCGATACGATAACCGATAATTGTCTAAAAGTAGAAACGACTAACTGCAACAAACAGTATGAATGTAAGAAGAATAAAAAGAGGATGATAAGATCCAGGTTTTTTTTTCCTTTCGAACTGCAATATCAATTTCTTTATAAGACAATCGACTGGTACTGAACATTTCGGTTACTGGATCTGCTGAATAGCTCTCCGAATATAAATAGAAAATTAGGGGTAAGAAAAAAGTTATGCGCAGTACTCGTTGTATTTTAATGCATAGTAAAACAGGACAATACTATGTTTATGTCCAGTCCTTCCGGACACATATGTGATGATGCAATAAAATGATTCGGAAATTGCTTTACTCATCAAAAAGATATAAAAATTGTAATTAGTGCGAAATTCTCTCTGTTAATAGTGAGAACCTTCGACGAAAACGGAAATAAGAGAAAAATGATCTCATTCAACTTTGGTTACTTTCTCAGATATGCGTATTGTGGTTTTAAAATGGTGATATATTTCTGGAAATTTCATGGACAAGTAAAATATCTTCGTTATGAAAGATTTACGGTAGGATCGTAAGCAACAGTGGACACGCATCGATAACATTATAGCTAGTTGGTTTTTAATTGGATAAGAGGTAATTGCACCGATAGATCTATGTACTAAGCAGCGAAATGCGAAAATCCCAAACATAAAAAACATTTGCAAGAATTCAGTCGAATTATCCGGAATCGGCTTACAGCATTCTTTGGATCTCGGATGAGGATTCACTTATTTAAAGTCCTTTAGATTTTTTGACTTAAATGGATCAGAAAAGGATAAATATTGGAAGCCATGGAAGGACCACTGAACATCCTTATAAACAATAAGGAACAAAAAGATCGAAATAATAGAAGGGAAGCTATAAATCTCCGGAAAGCTATAAATCCAGAATTTGATGTTAAAATCCTCAAAAGTAGAGTTATAATTAGGAATGGAAAATGATTAATAAGAAGAGTGAGAAAAGAAGAGAAAAGGAATTTATTGCTTTCTCACATGCCTCAAAATTCAATGCGACCTTAAGGGCAGTCTATTTAATTATTTTCACAATCTTTTTATAATTAAATTTGATCAATTTATTTCAAGCTTTTCAAATCTGCGATATTTCCCTTTAATATTTGTATCGTATAGGATACTGATCCATCTCTCTCTTTATTTTAATTTATTCGACAGTTTATATAAATCTATCATATACGCATAGATGCTTATCTTAAATAGACAGATAGTCTGGCTGCACTTCAAAAAAAAAAATGATCAATTTGTCTGCAAAATGATCAAAGGAATTGAAATATCACATATGTTGAGAAATTGTCCACCCAAAATGAATGAATAAGAGATGGTCACTCTTTTTAGAAATATTTTTACTTCACAAGTTGACAAACATAGACATCTATCATATGCATATCCACTTTGACAATTACACCAAATTATTGGTGCATTTTCAATTTCTCTTTCCTTTTTTAAACTAATATTCTTTCAGCATCGTTTCATCAAAAAAGGAGAAAACATTGAACTGTCACGGTCTCGCTTACTGTATTGTATTCTGTAGGACAGAAATGTCGATTAGGAGGGAAAAGAATTCAAACACAATATTAGCGTAATGCGCTGCACACAAATGAAGCATGCAGTACAGTGCAGTACGATGGAACAAAGTAGATACAACTGTCAATATAGTGCAGTATGATACTAGGTTACTATCGAGTATAAAGTAAATGGCATATATTACTGTTAATTTAGCTGTTCTTTTGATAAAAACTTTCGAATTGTGTTAAGGATTTACTTAAGGCTTTGTTTTGCAATGAAAAATGTATGAACCGGAAATTTTTTACGGTAAATTTCAAAAGCAGGTCAAAGATAAAATTTATAAGTTTTTTTTAGTTGCAGACTGGCGCTACTAGTGCTTTGTTTGCTTTATTTGATAAGATTAAATTCCGATAAGATTTCCCAGAAAATTCATAAGCAAATGAATGGAAAAAATATCATTAAGGGAAGGTGAAATTAGATTAAAATTGAAGATTTCCGCAGAATTAAGCAATTACTTAAATTTCATTCTTAAGCTATCTGATTAAAGAAGCAGTTGTTGAAAAAATAAGTTAAAAAGCAGTACATATAAACCGAAGAGGTGAGAGGGTTAAGAGAAAGGTGACAAGTTTTACAGGTTATCAACTTTCATCTATTCCTCCTTAACACTTCCCCAATTCCTTGAGAATATGCTTCTGGATATGTGAATTTCAAATGGAGCTCATTCCAATGAGCTGTATGCAGTTCGTTTACGTTTCAAAAGAAAATTTAAATAGGAGTTATGATAGTTTGAAACACATATACATATTCATTCAAAGTTTGCATAAAATCCTCAGGAAACCTGAAAATATCAGGATAGAATAACTATCCCACTCAATTCTGAAAACAGTTTCCAACTTCAAGTTGTTCTTCATATCCTCTCATGTGACATCAACATTGTTACTAATCAATTCCCAAATTACTGAACAGATAGTAAAAGTGTTTTAACACTTTTAATTAGTTTTAAAAAAAAAGGAAAAGTAAATTAAAAAATTGTCATCGGGAGATATACAAAAGATATGTTCATTTCAATATGTTCACCGTATTGGTAATGCTGAAGAATTTAAAACTTTATGGCTTAAAGTTCCGTCATCGAAAATTAAATCTCTTAAGAAAGCATTTTGTTATGAAGACTATCTTTATATTTCCATTAGTATTTAAGAGCTATAACTTATGAGAGTTTATTTTTTTTAAACGAAGAGCATTATGAGCTTTACGGAATTAATCCTAACAATGAGAAACGACAACATTGATTGATCCTTTAAGTTCTTTAATATCCATGACTCTTGCAACGGATTCAGATGCATTTTTCCGAATCAGTCTATTCTCATGAGATCATCATTGAATGGCCTGAAAATTGTATCCCACTCCCTTGACCTTTCACTAAATTCTATCTCTTTCATTCCCACTTCCTCTATCAAGAAATTTTGCTTGAAATGCATCATTATATAACATGTTTTTTAATGCTTAATAATTTGTCGATTTACTTATTTCAACAAACTTTTATGAATTTACTATCAATTCAAATCAAAGTAGTGAATCGATGATTTATCACTCATAGTTATGTTTCTTCTCTCACATTTTTCAATCTTTGAACTTTTTGTTGAAGAAATGGGAAGAATGGATGGGCAAAATAAGTGGGGAAAAAGCTATCAAAATGGGCTGATTTGAAATTTAAATTGTTTAAGTAATTAAATAATTAGTTCCCTTTCTCATGAGGTTTAAAGATCTTGAAATGCGCTACTGTTATCTGCTTCCCGAACATTATGCAAGAGATTTATTTTTGATATTATTCCGATAATTAGCCGCTAGGTTTTTAGCAAGTGGAAACAAACAAACCTTACCGTAAACTCTGTTAATTTGAAATTAATAAAACAATCATAATAATATCACAATAATAAAAATGCAAATCTGAGTTTACATTTCCTTCAAATATTGCAAAAAAAAAAATGGCTAAGCAATTATCGCTCAATGTCATAAGAATGCATGGAAGATGAAACGAACATAAACAAACATTTCGTAAGATTACTTTTATAAACTAGTTTGAAAATAAACAAGTAATAAACTTGGATTTTCTTGCTTATTACTTGGCTCGTAAATAAATGAATAGTTAAGCATACTGTAACATTTCCAAACATTGTAAACAGATTTTTACAAATTCAGCTTATTGCTATTATACATATTCTAAGCTATTTATTTCTTACATTTTAATCTGTTTCGATGACATTTAGAATCGAATAACATATGATACAAATTCAGGCTTCTAGGGATATGATAACATTCTATAACAATCAACCAATTTTCGACTGTATTTTATTAGTACTTTTTTAGGGTTCCTTTTTAACTTATTATTTGTATTTGTTTGATATAATTTGATGACATCTTAGTACTAACATAAAAGAACTTCTTGGCATAATGATTATTTTGAAACATTTCAGTAAAGGTAGCAAAAAGGAATGGAATTTAAGAATAAAAAAAACGCTTCCATATCTTTCATTCCATCTTATTCTAATGACATTAAATTACAGGAAATTAATAATCTAACTATTCACATAGATTGTATTATCACACTGATAGTCACATTCATAATGCTTTCGATATTTGCTATACTTTCACCAAATATCTGTGGATAAATTATCAATTGAAATCAACGAACCAATTGCAATGTTCGATTTTTCCTGTAATTTCATTTTGGTACGTAAAATCTTTAATTTATTTATTAAATGCTGAAATGAGCTATTAATGACAGCAGTAGCAATAAGAGTTATAGTTACCATCGTTTAAAAATAGCATCACTAACTGAGTGCACATGTGAGAAAGGCAATTTGTATCGTTGTCTATTTCCCCTCATCTACTGCACTCTCTTATACGTCCCTTTGTGTATAAATAGTTGTTAAAAATTCTATTCTGAACCACTCGGAATTTGATGTGTCGTGGAATGATATCTCCGAGTGCAGCACCTCATAAACTTACCTGGCTGGGAGGATCTCGCGATCAAGAAGGCGGGACCTCCATGGTGAGGCTTGGCCATTGCACTTATAGGTCTGGCTGACCCGTGTGGCTATCCCGAGTTGGGGTCAGCCAACAGCAAAATTTTTGCGTTTGGGGACAGCGTTCGCGCTTCCCCGCTTATTGGTTTCAGGGCATGTAGAGCGGCCGTGCTTCGGTGAAGAAATTTCATGGGTTGACAGTACATTGTGTCATGGTGTCTCATCAGGGAACCAATTACTACGTGAAACTTAATGAGAGATATGGATAGGATTCCAGACTTCAGATTATAACAGATAAATAAATGTGCAGACACACAAATCTGTCAATATTCGTCCTTCACAGACAAGTAACATATCGCATGTTACCAAAATAATTGTTATACATGCCACAGACTCATAACTTGTCCTATTTGTATTTATAGTCTCTTTCTTACTGAACGCAATTATGCGAACAGGAAACCATTCAAATCAAGAAATAGACGATCGGAATGAAGGGGTTTCATAGTCTCAACTAGGAATCAGAAATCTCCCTAAGATCTGTCGACGAATATTTTCCCACTCAAAATCAGAAACTTGAGATTTCACTCAGCCCTGCTTGCTAACAATAACTGAGAATCATATCAAGCCCTGAAGCAATGGATTTTAGTACTTAGATTTCCAGTTTGTCTTATAATTAATGCAGAATAACTTGGCTGGGAATTAACGATTTAATGAATAAGTCTGTTCTTCTTCAGATTTCCTGTGCGAGAAGAGCCAAAATTCTAACTCTCTCTAAGGTAAACTCACAGCACACGACAACTTCACATCACGTCAATATTTAAGCCAAGCCAGTAATAACCTACCTAAGATTCCCCAAATTGTTACTTTATAATTTTCAATGTTACTGATATTACAGCTCGCTTACATCCCAGATTTCCCGTGTGAGAAGAACCAAACTTCTACACTGTCTAAGGCAAACTCTCAGCACACGACAACTTCACACCACGTTAATATTTAAGCCAAGCCAGTAATGATCTACCTAAGATTCCCTAAATTGTTTATAATCTTCAATGTCTCTGATACTACAGCCCGCTTACATACCACCGTTACCTGACCTATCGCCCGCCATAGAACCGCCGAAACGCACCAGACCCAAAACCCATCGACAATATTCAACCCGACCACAGGGAAGCGCGAACGCTTTCCCCAAACGCAAAAATTAAGCTGCTGGCCAATCCCGACTTGGGATTGCCACACGGGTCAACCCGATCGAGAAGTGCAGTGACCGGGCCTCACCATGGAGGTCCCGCCTTCATGATCGCGAGAAGCCTCTCAGCAAGGTTAGTTTAAGAGCACTTGCTGGCACCCATTCGAGGACGCCATGCATCGAACCTCGAGTGGGTTCCTCTGTGCAACTCGGCGACTTTTCCCCTTCTTTCTATCTCTGTTACAAACGTAATTATTGAGACACCTCCATATTTTGCGTAGTCTTTTCGCGTTCAACTGCAGATTTATTTTTCGACTTCCAAATTTTTTGCTTAATTTATTTCAAACATTTATGTGAGTTGGGGATATAATAAAGCTACGCGAGAGAAATTTAGTTCGTAACTTGAGGAACAAAGCACAAAATTTGAATCTTCTGCAAAAACCCCAAAGTTTCCTGTTGGAACTTTATTTAAATTGCTAAGATTAGAAAGTGAAGAATGAATTATTTGTTTGAAAAGTCTCAAATATGATGAAAGGATGGAATAGAAGCAAGGCAGTTCTGATCTCCTACTAATATATTCTTTTGATATCCGCAATGGCAGCTTTAACATCTTTTAAAAGACACAGTTTGTAATGGGCAAGTTTCGAAAATAGTTAAATTTCAAATGATAATCGCCCACAACTAACCGGGCTACAATCGAACAAAGATTTAAATAGTGTTTATTTTGTAAACGGAATCGTAAGATAGTCGAAAACATTTGGCAGTTCGATAATCCTGAAAATTATGCTTTTATATCAATGGAGACACTTCTGCGAATATAAGGGTAATTATAGGCGGATAATTATATAACTGGGGATATATGATGAAAATTATCCTTCAAAAAAGAAGGCCATCTCACTGAGGCATACGAATCAGTGAAGGCTACATCAAGATTTTCTTTCCCATAAGACAAAATATTGCCAAGCAACTAAAATCTGTTAGTTACTGAAGTTCATCCCATTGCTCAGTCCCCCTTGTTAAGGACACGTTCACCTTCCTCAGAAACGTCTCTACCCACAAACTTTTGCTCCTGAAGGTGAAGCATGTGGACAAATTCAATCGATAGGATTGGGAAAAGTATGAAATGTCCATTAGCAACTAACAACTGGTCATTTGCTTTTGACAAATGCGATTTTCAAGGGAAAATTTTCCGCTTTGCTGACATTCGTGAGATTCATTCTTCATTCATCTTCGTCGTAACTTTTTGGCTGTAACATTTGGATGGCAAGTTTAAAATATAGCGAATTTACAAAATTTATTCTTTCACAACAATATTAAACAACGGTGAAAAGTAAAAAAGACTGCATATGAAAACTAACAAATCAATGTATGGATTTGCACGATGGTTTATGCGAAATTCGGCCTTGTATGGCGCAGTGTCTCTCTTCGAATCGATGCTGTGTGGAAATGTGGAGTGAGGGGAAAAACGAAATCGTGCTGTGAAACAGCTGAAGTACAAAACAGTATCGAGATTTATAACGAACCTCCTTTAATCTGTTCTCTCCAGCATAAAGTGTTTTTGTTTATTTCGCTTTATAACCTTTTCAACTTCATATTTAGTTCTTTATGATATTTAAAAGCGCTATCAGCAGAAGTATTCCTTGGACTATTTTTAATTTTTGACATCTCGTATTTGCAGTTTAAATGTCCAAAAAGAGGAAACTAACCGCATAACTAACCAACGAACAGAACGATTAACTAACCAATGCAAAATTCGAAATCGAAATTTATTTCCATAGCAAGAGAATAAATAGCAACAAACACCCTCTATTACATTCACAGAAATGTAAATTACTCGATCTTCAAAAGCAAAAAAAAAACTCTTTTCCCAAAATCCCATCTTTTTATCAAAAGATATCAGAATTATGGAGATGCTCATCAGATCAAATCCAATGTCAAGAAAACAAAGTGGACCGACAAATTCCCCTTCTGTTTACAAGCTTATTTGCAGAATAAAGCAATTCATAAGTATATAAACCAAACATGAAACTTAAAACAGTAAAAATGACATATAACCTTGCGCAATATTGCCGTTAAAAATTCTCTTTAGTGCCAGGAGATGGAAACTGAAAGTAAAAAGCCTCGAAAAAATGAAACTGTCAGAAGTTCCAAATCATTATCTGTTGTTAAGCATCGACTGTTAATAAGGCTTTCTGTCGAGGACACAAAAAAAATTTCAAGCATCATCCTGGTAATTTTTAGCGATGTTCACACTACTGAAAAATATTCAAACAAATCAACAATGACTAGAGAAGTAAAGGAGGCTTACAACGGCGAAGTTAAATTGAGTACCTAAATTAAGATATAGCGAATTTACACAATTTATTCATCCACAACAATATTAAACAACAATGAAAAATAAAAAATAAAAAAGACAGCATATGAAAACTAACAAATCAATGTATGGATTTGCACGATGGTTTACGCGAAATTCGACTTTGTGTGGCGCAGTTGCCGCTCTTCGAATCGATGCTGTGTAGAAATAAATTAAATGCAAATTATAAATTAAATGCTGTGGAAATAAACCAAATTAAAGCATGAAAAAATCGTAACAAATTATCCGTATATTATTCCTCCAGTGCATTAATAATTCGGGTTCGGGCTTTTTTCGAAATATGGGTCGCTACATTCAATAGTGTTATGATTTGATTCGTTGTGTATTCCTGTAAAAAATAGACTAGAGCATTCAAGTTAAGGATGAAACCTGCACATACTCACATTGAATCAGTCAAGCTTTCAGAATAAAGCTTACGTAGGCACTTATACAAAATGTTTATTGGCTTTTCAACGTTTTTACCTTCACCTTCTCAACAAAGAGCTAACTCCAGCAAGCAGTTATGTATGTTCTAAAATGTTGAACGATTTTATTTTACCTTCATCGAAGTGAGAAAGACATATAATTAAGAACATATCATGAGAGACTAAATTTCTTGTATGTCAAAACCATTTTCTAGATGAAAAAATCGATCTCTGGTTTCAAGTTTTGATTTTCAGATCTTTGCGAAATCTCTAATAAAGCAATGAATATTACTTTGTGTTGCAAAATCCATGATTCCATCGAACTTTCAGGCAAATAATAAGCTTTGATGTAGTTTTCAACATATGCTTTATGTGGAATCGGCATGAAATCGACAAGTTGTTCGAGTTTTGCAATTAACTGCTGGAAATCTAACTGCATTAATGCACGTCCTTCATTCGAGCATTTCTTCCCGAATTCACCATAGCTTCAAATAGAATTTTGTATCGAAATTTTAAAGTAATAACCAATTCTCTTAATATTGAGATGATGAAAGTTTATCCAATAAACTTTAACTTTGTTTAGATACAGAAATAAGAATATAAAAACCGCAATAACATTAGGGCAAATCTAAACTGTGGTGAGCAATATACCCTTTGACAAGTGCATTAAATGTACAATATATAACTGAGCTCCAAAAAGTCTTTTGAACAGACTTTGTGATTGGTATTTGTTCTGCGATTTCCGAAAGCAAATCTTTAATTCTTGAAAATTCCTGCAATGCATGCAATGTGAGTAAATTATATGAACAGCTGAGCTTTACAATAATATCTACTTGATACAGTTACAGTTGCAAACCGGCGAAGTATTTTATATAATTTTACTTCCATCATCAAAAACAGGCTGATAAGAAGATAGTGAAAAGAATCAAAGAGATAAACGAATCCGATTTAAAATATATATCTACGTTCATATAGAAAATGGTATAAAATTACCAATAATTAAAGATGATAATGCTAAATAAACATCTATTTGTAGAACGCTTGGTTTAGGAAGGCTAAAGGATGCAAAAACTTGGAGCCTGTAGCTGAATAAAGATCTGAACAATTTTAGCAGGCTACCCCTGCCCAAAAAAATATAATTAAAGTGAATTAATCAAACAGAAAAAACGCACCTGTAAGATATTATCAACATAGGCACTATGCTGCGATTGGAGTTGATCAATATTCCATTTCGTTGTCATTATATCATTCACAAACCAGTCATAATCAATTAAACGGCTTACTGCACAACCATATATACACTCTCTCATTTCTGGTATCACCACCAAGACCTGAACTCCTTTAGCTTGAAAAACTAATACGTTGAGCATACAGAAATCATAACTACGCAATTATATCAAGAATGTAATCATACAATAATTCACCTCCGTATAATACTTTTCGGTGACATCACGATTAACCAGCGCCTCGATGACTGGACGAATGAGATCAAGTTGTTTAGAAATAAAATTTCTGAAAATCTTAAAAACTTGATTTGACAAAGAATATCAAGTAATTAATAAAATAGGCAATGCTGTTAAAAATAACATTACTTACATGGATTCAGCGCCAACAATGCGTTGACGTAAGGCACAATTAGACCCTGAATCCAGCTTAAGATCTTGGAGCAATGTGCATGGAAAACGTTTACAACTCTGAAAAAAAATGTATAGTAGCATTCCAAATAAAAAATAGAAATGCTAACTATGCATATTTATCGATTTTGGATAACCATAAGTTATTGTAACGAAGCAAAAAAAGTGAAATATGAGCAAAAGACAAGAAGCAGAATTGCCTGCATAACTAATGAATAACACAAATAGATCGGCAATTTGATAAAAGAAAATCCGACTCACGCTTGCAACTTTTGAAGGTGAATCACCACTGAATAAATCACTTTCTAAACTGTCCATAACATTTTTTAAGTTTGAAGAGAAAAAAGAATTGGCAACACTGTGTGTATTTGAAGTGAAGGACGAATACATCTGGAAAAAATATTAAATGAGAAGTTAGCGACTAGAGTTCCGACAAAGCAAAATCTGTGATAATCAGGCCTTAATAGATGAAGTTAGATTTCAAAAAAGTGTTACCGCAAAGAAGAAATAGCTGCAGAGTTCAAAAATACCGTTTACAGCTTGGTCAGCAATTGAGTGAAGCATGTAAGTCATTCGAATGTATTTCCCTAAATTATCAAAAGCAGAATTAACAAAGAAAAGTTTCAAATGAATAGCAAACAGAAAAACTAAAACAAACCAATAAAGCGTAAGAGATTCAACGATGTGTTACAAAGAATTGGAGCCAGCTGTGAGAAACTATCATCCACACCATACCTATGAATAGAATAAAATGTCAGAAATTTAAAACAAAAATGTTTTCTTAATAACATGAGTGACTGAAAGATTTCTCGTTAAACAAAAAAACAAATGGAAGTATTGAAAATTCGTTTGAAGGCATATTTAATTGGTATATGGTAGAATTTGGTAGAGTTTCGAGCAGTGATATCAGCAATTTATATCAGCTATGTCTATATATCAGCTGTCTACTTTATGTTTACTTCCAGTGACATCTATGCAGAATTAATTATTTCTAAAACATATCTCTTTACGTCTATGCAGAATGATAGGAAAGGCGAACTAGAAACGAAAAGAGATCTCCGAAGCTAGAATACTTCACTTATCAAATTTTACAGGGAAAAAATGAGAAAAAAACCTGTCGCTATCCGTATCATCGTTCGACGAATTCTTCACACTTGTAATAGCGGCAATATCTATGTCCTGAATAAGTTTGAAACATAAAAAATATGTAATAGCTTCTCAACTATTAATAGCATCAAAATGAAAGAATAACATAGATAGACACTGACTTCAGTAGATGAACCTATATCTGCAACTCCCATTGTGAAAGGATTCACGTCGGTCGGTTGAAGAATCTGAAAGTCCGAGGGTTCGACCACATCCAGCTCAGTTTCGGAATGTACAGAAAAACCTACTCCTTTTTGGCATTCATTTGATTCTTTTAGGAAACTGAATTCCTTAAAATCAGAAATATGTAAGCTTTGAAATTCTGTGTTCCTGTTTACCATTTCAATAATGATTCGTAAGAAAATCGAACCACATTAAAGCTCTATAATTTAAAATTGCCAGGTGTTGAAGCGTTAATACTGTTTAATGCTGTTGGTATATGTGCATGTTCGTTCAATATATCAACTCACCATGCGCAAATACTCGCTAGCTCCAAATATATACTACAATACATAACCTTTGAAATGAACGATAATACAACATTAAATATCTCACCTGCAAATCGAACAGAGTAAACTGTAATGGTATCGGACATAAGGCAAAAGCTTCGTTTTCCAAGAACATGCGTAACTCATCCATTCGTTCATAATGGAATCTGAAAAAAATATATATAAAGCTGTTCGACTGAACTGTAATTCTTAACAAATTCTTAACAAACCTTTTGAAATATAAATGACTTTGTTTTTCCAATGACATTGCGACTTCACCACAAATGCTACCGAAGTAAGTACGACCAAACTGCTTGAACCTTCAATTTTATAAATCATCGTGCACAATACAGATAAGTAAATTTGCAAGATATCGTTAAACTGCTCGAATCACAAGCTAATATAACAATAGTAGTCAAAATTTTGAAGATATAAAACATTTGTAAAAGGAAAAGCGGAAAGTTAATAACTGAAAGTAACCGGTTTGACATTCCAATAATATCTAGAAATTGATCGATTTTTAGAAGAGACAGATCATGGCAATATAATAAAGTGTTGAATTTCACTGATGCAGTCTTGAAAATAGAGTGTAAAGAATCCACGAGAATCTTACGAGCAATGCCCAAATTTTCTAAAATGTTTTAGTAATAAATAATAAACAAGAAAACAAAATTAAGAAAAACCATCATTCTATAACTATAATCATAAAGATATAAAAATATTGGTAAAACGAATTTCATTCAATAAATAAGTGACGATAATCTATTAAATCAATAGTTGAAAAATGCAGCTAAAAACATGAAAATGTTCTGAGTTATACAACACCAACTGAACAACCAACCACATTCTTCGTGTGCATACTCCAATCTTTCATCTTCATCTATATGAAAAAGCAAAATGGAGTGATATGTAAACAACACTTTACAAATAACAAATCCCAGTTCACGCAAACAATCTAATATCTGCCCCATGTTCACAGCCTGCAAGAAATCTGTGTAAAACTAATGAAACTTTGAGAAACTAAAATAAAATGTTCTCATAAAATGGGTCAAGGCAAACCTCACAAAGCTGTTCATATGATAATTCTTCAATTTTTGCTTCAGTTTTAATCGAAAATATCTTATCAATGATAACAGTTCTCGCTGAACTTTCCAAAGTTGCATGAGTAAAGCCAACTACTTTCACTGCGCATTCCTTGAAAAAAAAATTGTTAGTATAAAAATCAATTGAATAATAGGAGTTTATAGTACTTCAAATGCACTCTTGAATATGCTATCTTAAAAAATAGGTGCTCCCAACATTACTGCCACTCAAATGGTGTTACATTCTACTGTTTGCACATACTGACTAGGCACTGAACTTTCTAAAGTTACACGAGTTACTGCATTTGACACATGTTGTTTAAAACTAAAAAAGCTTCATATAAAAATAAGGATGCAGATTCACTACCTTAGCTTTACCCAACAGTTTGTAAGCAGTATAAATCGATGAGTAACGATCAACACTGAATAAAATCGTTATTGATGCTAAACAATTGTCTAAATTTATTTCGATGTCTTCCAGAGCTTCATACAATTTTGTTGATAATTCCCTATAAATAATTCCCGGCTAAGAAATTAAGTTCAAGAAAAATATATAAAAAACTATTGAAGATCGCTTTCAAGGTGTCCTATTAAAGTATTTCGTCCTAACATAAAATGCCTTGCCTTGACATACAAAACTATTGATATGCTTTCAAAGTGAAAAAGCTTCACCATAAATTCTCTGAAATTTTTCATCTGCCCGATTTCAAAGCAACATCTCAACTTTATTTTCGAAGATGAGTTTGCATCTGGAACTGGAATCTCGATCTGTACTTCATTTAATGTTTTGAGAGTCTCAAATAATATATAAAAACTTCAAAAACATTTGACTTCTGTAGATCGCATTTATTTCGAAAAAGGATAAGGGATCACCAGTATAAGATATGATAAATAAGTCATTATGCATTATTCTTAAAATTAAATGAAAATTATTACTTGACACAGTTGAATCGACTAAAAGTTACTGTAGCTTTCTGTGCTTCATAGCACATACTAATAGCTGCAGGAAAATTTTCCTCCTGAAAACAGTTGGAGGAAAAAGATACACTGGTTAATGTATTATTGTTAACCATCTGTCTTCTGAAATGAAAACGACTGCATAAGTAGAACCGAAAAAAGAATAAAGAACATCAGACCTGCACAAGATCCTTAATTTGGAATTGCACTTCATATAATGTTTTAATGCTCTCGAGAGACGACAGTAATTTCTTTAAAAATATTCGATTTCTGTAATTTGCGATTATTTCCAAACCATTTTGATTTTCAAGTTTCGCTTGACCAAGTTTCCTGAGATGAAAGTAAAATTGAACATTAAAGAGCGAACATCACTTACAAAGAAAAAGAAACTATAGCTATGCAGAGACTTCTTGAACCTTTACTTTCTGAGCAACTATATTCATACACAGCTGATAAATATGAATACCACTCTATATTGTAAAGATGCATCAAATATTATGTCTAAATAACACGTTTTAGGAAGTGAAAACCGTTACTTGAAGAAAAGATACTGCAAAACATTTTAAGTAAAAAAAAGAAAAAACTAACTTTCGCATGTCCTGCATTGCCGATAGAATATTATCTAGATCCTTTTGGATTTCACCGATGCCTTTCAATTGGGATGAATAAGATGGCCAGTCCTGCATAATCATTGCCGACACTCGTTTAGAAACAACTTGTAATTGTTGTTTTAATTTGTCCATTTCTCCAGTTAGATCTTCAGGCAAAATGACTTTCTAAATTAATTAATAATCCATGACTTTCTGAATTATTTAATAATTTGGAGAAAGAAAATGTAAAACTGAAAATTTCGAAATTGCAGAACACTTCATTTACCTAAAATCTCAGAAAATTTCAACAAAATTTACTTTCAGTTCATAGTCGGTTGCATCAAACCCTTCATCGATGAAATACGCTGCTTCAATACTTTCCAATATTTCCATTTCTTTAACCGGATCTGTGATTGACAAAGCACGAGTTTGTAACTGCAAATTATTTCCCAATGAGGCAAAGTCATCATATAAAGCATTTCAACATAAAGCAAACCAAAAAACATACAATAGTAGATTTAGCTGGCCCGCGACCAGAAGAATCTCGCACCATGATTAAGTTATCCATTGAATCCATATGAAAATGTTAAAATTCATTCGTTAAATTTATTAAGATTTGCAGTTTTCAAATCGAAACTCATTAAAATGTCACAGAACAGAAAAAATTACTTAGTGAAGCGTTTCTACAATGATCTAGTGGTGCATTCGTTATGTTCACCTTATATCTTTCCATTCAATTTACAACCAATTTGTTAGAAATTATTTAGAAGTGATTCATATAATGGAGGACAAGGAAAATTTCGAAAACAGGTTTTAGAGAAAACTGATTTCATTGAAATATTGCTAACAAAATGAGAGCAAAACCTGATAATTCGATTTTTATAGTTGGAAAGATAATAAAAGTAGAACGGTTGTTTCTGGAATACAGAATTCCATCAAAGTGATACTAAAAAACTTACATCAGTCACTGCAACTTCATCCTCTTCATTTCGGCCAAGTTGTACTGACTTAAACTTTCTCATCTTCAGTTACTTCAGTGACTGCTTTGATCAATTTTAAATAATAATACTGAGAACTTCCCAAACAACGATGCTTTGATGTCATGTGATTGTCGTTCAAAACAATCTGAAATTACTCTAACTTACAATAAGAAAAGACATCATAAGATTCATCGGTGAATCCACTTAATTTAGTAATGGATTTCGCACAACTCATGCAGCACAGAAACAATTTTCCTCGTGTTGCAGAGTATCAAATCATGCAGTAGAGTTTTCAGCATCTTAAAATCATATTCCAAAGATTTTGTATTTTTAAGTTACAGATCTCGTACTTTCGGAATTTCAAATGGTAATAAAAAGAAGCGAAATAATAATGGAAAGAAATATTAAAAAAATGTACTTCCATATAAAATAAGGCACATATTTCGTTCGAAACATTAAATAACAACCATACTTGCATGAAATGTGATAATATCTTAAATTATACTAATATCACTATCAGCAGTGATTAAAATTGTAATAAATATAGCAAAGAAGGTTATTTAAATAAAATTTGACATCAATATAAGTACCTCACGCAAGCCTTTATGGAATGCCAGATGATAAGGCAATAAGACGTCTTGATTCGAACCATAACCGTTTATTTCGATGCATTAAGACCTAAATAAGCAATAGGAGCTCACAGAAATACTAAGGATAAAAAAAATAAGAATGTTAACGTTATCGGTAATGATAACGATACGATGATGACAGTATGAGATTTCTTTACTATTAATCACTTTCTAAATTACACACTTTCTAATTACTCATTACTTAACCACTTTTTATCATTACAACGTTTTCTTGCCACTCTCATTGACTTCTGTAAGCAGAAACTGCACAACAGCACTTAGTCTCAAACGCATAAAACCAAATCACTACGAGCATGATAATAGCAATGTTGACATGTTGCATCTCACCGATATGCGACATGACGTGAAATAAGCAGAGATCTGCTTTAGATCTGGATGTAACCGCCTTTCTTTTTCGTTCCTTGTATATTTTTCTTCTCAGTAAGACGGATATCATTTGCCAGGCGATCACTCATTCAATATTGGTTTATCAAAAGGCATAGATAAGAGGTTATCAGCTTATATTAGCTCTATCAGCTCCTTTAAAAGCATGCATCCGTGCAGCATAAAGTAGCATATTCAAATTTTTGATATTATGCAGCAGTTTCAGAATTGCTTCATAATCATCTATCATATGGAGCACTATATCAAAGCTAGCGAAATAAACGTGCCCTGTTTGCCTCCGTTTCCGGCTGAATTAACGACTGGTACGAAGGAGATGATAGTGAAGGAAAATACTAAATTCAAAAATATTCTCACCTTTGTGGACAAACTTTTTGAGGTATGATTTTATCTAAATTTCTTTATTGCTCGTACAGTTTCTGATATTCAGTTGTTATACGCTAGGAAAATATTTTATTTTAGTTGATTTTATTTCATTAATTTAGTTTTACAATTTATGGCATTTCATTTTGCCTTCACGAAGTCAAAAAGATAAGCATAGACATATTATTTTCGGCACTTAAAAAAAGAAAGTTTTGAAGATCCTCACTACTATTTTTTCACAGTGAAATTAAAATTCTTGTAAAGGGATTTAAATTCCCATTTTTGATTTCCCCCAATTTCACATTTCATTATTTAATTTAGGATACAAATTGTCGGTTGGTAATTTTTAAAGGAGTTGGCGAAGCTACGGCAAAATGTATTTCATGTGTGGAAGTATTCAAAAGAAATTACAAGGTCAGTTTTAAGTTAATTCTGACACTTTCTTAGTTTCCATTTTTAAAAATGCAACATACATTCTCTGTTGTTCCTTTCTTGTCTTAACTTTACTGTTTCTGTTGTTTTAACCATATAAAACCGATGAATGTCGTTTTGGAAATTATTTTTATTTTTAGCTTTCAATTCTAATTCCTTCCAAGGTCCAACGTCAGCAAACGTCAAAATTTTCATTTTGTTTCCTTTTTTAATCATTATGGTTTATTCTTACAAACGTCTGTTACAGGGTGGGGTGCTGTATCAATGGAACAAAATAGTGTTCACTCGACGAACTGATTCCTGGTTACCGATGGTTGAAAGTTTAAGCAAGTATGCATCGCAGATTATTATTATTTTCGAAGTTCATGGCCATCTCAGCTTTTCAATCATTAAACAGTAACTTGGGTTGAAATCATGGAAAAATTAAGCTGTGAGAGATTCTATTCTACTCTTCTTCGATATCAGGCATTAGTTATATCACGGTTAAGAATTTTTTCCATCAATATTTCAGAATACTCGTTCATGTAGATGTTCCAACAGTTTATATTTTGATTTCCAAAGATCCTTTTCCGGATGACTGCATCAATGAAAGGTTTTATTTTGTATATTTCTTAAATCACTGTCGCATATTTTAATCCACTTTTTGTTTCATATTTTATAAATTTCTCAAACTACTATTGTACAACGAAAGATTTTGATGTAGAATGATACAGATTTATTTTATCACCAACGATTTTTAAAAAAGTCTGTTCAACGATTTTTTAATAAATTTCGAACTATCACAATTTCTATTCATAATTCTGTTCTTCAGCTCTCAGGACTCATCTTCTGAAGCAAGATTTACATTCGATAATGAGGCGATGTCAAACGGGTTAGGATCACCTCAAGAAAAACCAAAGCTTCTTCGGACATTAGGGGTGAACAAATGGAATAGACCACTGAAAAAAAACTGTAGGATACAAAAACAGCAGTTGCTGTCGAAAGATAAATCATGATAAAAGTCAAAATCATTTATTGCATTAGTTATATTTGTCATATAATTGTAAAACTTGATCATTTCTTACATCAAAGCTCTTCCTACCGCTTGAGAATAGAATCTGGTAATGAGTTCTCGTCCTCTATTCAGAACGAGAATGCATTACCAGGTCGTTTAGAATTTTAATTCTTATATCTAAAGGATCTTTGATGTATAGTTTAATGAACTTATGTCTACGAATATATGCTACTAGTTTATTTCACGGTAAATTTTTCTCCTGTCTGGTGTTTAATAATTTTAGAGCAGAAAATTCCTTTTTCGTCTAGATTCATTTTTTTATACTCTCGATCTTTGAAACAGTAGTTTTGATATTTCGATAAAAATTACTTTGATATCTGGTTGATCTCATTTTACATTTCGGTATGTCATATTGTAGACCACTTCATAGGTCGCCAAAAAAAGCTTCTCTTATTGATAACTTGGGATGCTCATAGGATGAATTGGACATTCATCAGAAGAACCATTACAAGACCCGCAAAAGGTTTCACTTTGAATCTCCTCGGAGACAAATGCTAAAGCTAAATAAGCGGAATTGCTTATTGGCCAACCCAGTGGTTATGATCTGTCGATGTTGGGTGATCATTTGATACATCGAAGAGCTACTACGGTTAGTCCCTTTATTCAGATATGTACAGATCGAGATGAGATGCATTAAATGGTTATCTAGCAAAGTGTAGATAATAAACTAGAGCAGAAATAATTTCGATTAATAAGAGGGGCTCTATTTTCATGTTTCATTGTTATTTTTATCATTTCTGGTGCCGGTAACCTTTATCACTAAGTCTCTTATCTACAATCTGTGAATAATTAAGACTGGGATAATTGATTATTGATTGTATTATGTTATCTGATAAACGGCTTGTTTGCAGTTAGTAAAACGTGCTGTACTGCTCTTAATGTTAGTGTCACTTCATCTTTATCTTTTTTCTTCTCTCTTAGATATTAAATATTTTGTATGTTTAACATACATTACCCAAAATGCTATACAATAATGTCCAACTTTAATGAAAGTTGTAAATTGATTGGTCTTTATTGTTTGAATTACCGCAATCCTGTTGAGATCGATATGTTGCTTTTTAAGATAAGATATAGATCCAAATCTTGTGATTGAAAAACCAATTCTCTGAATTGCTGCCCCAGTTGCATCGTCGACATTTCCGTATTGCCGGTGCTAGTAATATTGACCTCTCCTCTCATCTACTCGTCATCATTCCTTTTTTCCTCTATTTGATTTAGCTACTAGCACTGTCATATACGTTGACCTTGGTCCCTATTGTCAAATCATTTAACTGTTGTATCCTCACGTTATTACTGTATAAACTAATAATAAATTGTATGAACTGTGAACTACGGCACTTTTATTTGCGCCTGTATACAGAGGAAATTTATTTTTGTCTGCGGCGAAATGATATATAAATCTGATGAATGTATTACGAGTTTTTTGCAACATATTTCAAATCGTCGTAGAAATTCCGACATTGTCCGAGGATAGATATTGAAATGTCCAGTTATGCTAGAATCGGTAAAGTCGGACTGACGATCTATTTTGATGATTCATGATTGAAATTTATACCTGATTAAATCATCGTTTATCGGAGCATAGTGGACATAGTCTATAGTCGTTGTTAAGGTTTGTTATCGTTCCTGTCAATATGATTCGCTCTTTTCCATGATGCTGATATCTTCCTTAGTTAAAAATGTTACACTTGATTTGACACCTTATTTAATTTAACATCTTATTCTAATTTCTGATTAATAATTAGGAATTCAATGCAATTTTGAAGGGACTCTGCTTCTTAAAGATTGAATCAAAAAAATTAGTTAATGAAGCCAACAGCTGAATTACATTATGCAGGTAAATGCATACAATTCATTGACAACGATAGCAACTTTAATTATTGATGATTGATTGAGGATAGGAATGGTTGACCTTTGATCTTATGATGGAAACATTGTGAAGTCATTGCTACTTTCTAATGTAGGAGGAGTACTAAACCACTGTTCAATGAATTATTTTATTCTTAAACAGATATCTTCGTTTATTTGTGAACAGTTTTTTATTTCTTATTTTATAAATTATTATCTTTAATCACCTATCTAATATCTCATTAAAAAATTCATTAAATCTCTTGAGTGTTATCAGATTTGCACTATATATTTCAGTATGATATGATATACAGATTAATTAATGTTAATTATAAATAAATAAAGCATTCTAATCTCTACTTTATCATTTCATTGATAAAAAATTGTTTCTCTCTAGCAAGATAATTCTTTACTTGCAATGGTTAAATATTCCAAGTGATGATTTTCAGTTTTAACTTTCAAGGATTATTTGTAGATCTATTCAACTAACTTTTGCTAAATTTCACACTCCATAGAAAGCTTATTTTAATTTCAGCACTGTCTTTTCATGTTTCACTTTTTAATTACATCTATCGTTTTTTATTTAAATTCACTCCATGCATTTTATTTTTAATGTCAACTTTGTTGTTGCAACACCTTTTTGAAATGAAACGTATAACAGCTGTTTTCGATGTCTTTCTCTCCATCTATTGTATCTCCTCCTATTGTATCTGTCTATTTTCTGCAATAACAAATGAAATAGCAGCAAATGCAAAAATGTGAATATTAGTATTGTTGTTGTTGTCGTTGTTGTGTGATATATTGTTCAGTTAGCTATACTATTCCATCGGTCATTTTCATTTCAGTTGAAAATATATATCACTTCCGAATTATTTGCAATAAATCTTTTTATTCCATTCTTCTTCCTTTTCATTTTCTACTATAAAGGGGATCATTGTATCATTGCAGGTGTATTATATGATTTAAATGTTCAACTTTCAATCAATTCTCGTTCATTTTTAATCGTTTTATTTCGTTTTGATCGTTCAGCAATGAAGTATTCTTTAATTAATTATTATTAAGTTGAAAAACTGTGCAACAACGATTAATAGTCAATGAATTGATGATAGCGATGGCGAAGAAGATGAACGTATGTAATTGTTACTAATTGGTTACTTATGATTTGCATTCGATTTTGTTCGTGGTATAGTTTAGTGCCATAAATGAAAATGATGCGATTGAATGATACCATCGTATTTTATGGTATGAGAAAGTGCTGAATATACAGCAATTAACTGTTACTGGTGAGTTATAAATATATTGACCGATGGTTATGGTTATAATACGAGTAGTAATAGTAGTAATGATCATATTGATTCATCCATAGTTATTCAAAATTTCATGAACAGCAGCAATGTTCATTAATCCTCAATATGATTAATGTCACGTTTAAATATTGACCAATATAGTCAACCAATACGGTCAATATTTAAACGTAGCGTTTTAGCCGAGAAGCCTTACAAAGATGCCGAGTGCAAGTTACACAGATTAGGCTCTTTTCGTATCTGATTGAAATAGCTGTGGTATTTTTTTTGTACAAGTTTTGTTTGCAGTAGGCTTTGAAGGTTTAGTGCTTTATATTTCATTTTTAATAAATGTTTCTTCTACGATCGCTTAAATTTTAAAAGATTGATGTAGCTGTATTGATGCATAAATTATGTTTCTATTTATAGTATTTATATCATACCTTATCTTTTCTATATTTTTTATCTGTTGATACTTCTTCATCTATCATTATTCTATCATTATTGTCCGTATGTCTTGGAGAAATGATTCTTATGTGATGATTTGCGAAGTATTTCAGGACAACCCAATTGAAGGAATGAAATACGTATAGAAATCAGTTTATACTTTAGCAATCCTAAGTGTGAAGCCAGCGGACGAAATAGGCTTTCGAGATGATCACTGAATTATCGAATTAACGAAAATGAACCAGACAAGGCATTAATCATTTCACTTACAATGATGTTTGCAGAACTACAGAAAGGTTACTTACAACTTAAATTCCTTTAAGATGGATTCCGTGTAAACTTTCATGACTAATGAGGTTAAAATTCCATTCACGCATTTAGATAATTAGGTATTGCATGAATTATATATCAATGAACAAAATGCAGGGAAAATTTAAGAACATGATAACACGAATTATATTTAAGCTTTGAACTTGTGCCACTTTTTGTTTGTCTCCAATAAATTCAAGCCTACTGGGCTTAAATTTTGCTTCATCAATCACTGTAGCATTGTTGTTGAATAACTCAAAAAAGATTTTTTCCATTTAAAAGAATTGATTAATCAATACTATGTTATTTCCAAAGTATTAGATTATTTTTCTTCCTAAGAAATTGTCGAAATTATAAAACCAAAAAAAGAATGATGTCATCTGTTTTCAAAATTGTCAATTGAATGATTTCATTAATTAAAACAATAGGGAAAAGAAAATTTTAATGGCCAAAAATACTATCAAATAATTTTTCATGAAAAATAATTGAAATTCATCGAATTTTTGTAGTGTTTTTTCAGCCTTTTTATTAATAATTTTGTTAGAATCGCATTTTACTATATCATTTATCAATTTGAAAAAAATGAAAAATTTATTTACATTTCCATATTCCTTTCAGTTAGTATTTGTCAAATTTAATCACTTTATCATCAAACTGTCAACAGTAATATATAATTGCAATTATTTTTTTGCATAATTAATTGTTTCATTCCTATTATTTACTAGCTGTATAATTATCATTGAACTAATTGTAATCATTTGAAGTCTATTTATGCTCTCATAGATGTGTTATCGATGGAGTGAGAAAATTTTTTTATCGATAAGATAAGGTAATCAGTAATGAATAGTATCTCTTTATGAGACGAATTCAATTGAATGTTTAACTGTAAACAATCAGTCTTAAAGTTAAATAATTTTCAAATTGATTATCTCATCAACAATTATAAATGAATGATTAAAAAAATGGTAGAAAAAGAAATGGATGATTTAAAAATAATCAATAACTTTTGCTTTATTTATAAAACTACCTAAAATGATAAATTATCAAAGAGAGAATAATAACATTAAATCTTTTAACTATCATGAAAATATTGTTGATTGGTTGGTTTATAAAATGAATAATATATGAAAAGGGATTTAATTAATCTATCTATTTCTCTTTTACACTTAATCCTCTAATAATCCTATACATCTCTCTTCCATTCTTTCTTTTCTTCCTTCAATGACTATTAATTATCTATGCTTTTATAAAGATTAGTTCAAATCTTTATTCCATCATTTTTTCTTTTGACCTCTTCTGGTCATACAAAGTGTTCTTTGACATAGGCATAGTTTGACTGTTGATTAACATTGCATACATTTCATATCTGTCATTAAAAGAGAGTAAAGAAGCAAATTTCAATTTCCTATTTGAATTCATTTCATTATCTAGAAATTTCAATAATTACTGTAAATTTATTTTTCTTGTAATTTTTATGAAATTTCATTTTATATATGTTTTCTTTTAAATTTGATAAATTTAATGATTATTAAGTGATCATTCTGATAAGTTGGTATTATCATTAAAAGAAAGGAGAATTAGTTTTGTTTGTTCATCAAAAGCATTTAATCAAAGAAGCAAACTATTTTGATAATGAATAAATTTGTTATTCATATTGGACTGTTGTATTTACAAATTGTATTTATTGATCAATTTGATGATTCATTAGCAGCTTTAATTTTGATGATTTGTTTAATCACAAAGAAGTGTGTTTTATTCTTCTTAACAATAACAATGAGAGAGGGAGAAAGAGAGAGAGAGAGAGAGGATGGGTTTGTTTGGTAAATAATTTAGTTGTTTGTTTGAAGGATTATTCTTATCAATATTTACAGCTTCCAAATAGCTTCTCTTCTAATTTACCATCATTTTATGATCTTTACTCCTTAATTATTACCTTTGACTAAATTAATAATCTTATTTCAGATTACTTAATAATAGTAGTAAATTATATGAAGGAAATAAGCGAAATGAAGAAAAATTACAATATGTTGCAAGAGAAGTACCACAGGAAAGTTTTTCCAATTGTTTCGCTTTCTTTTGATTGAATTGAATGATATCACTTAATCAATTTCTTTTATCATATGTATATTTATTTGATTGTTTCCAACTATTAAAATATTTCATTCACTTTTTCTTCTAATTTTTCTTTTAAGTTTACGCAACTTAAGATACTTCAAAATTTGTGTGAAAACTTGTTAGTTGAAATGAAAGAGAAGGACAGGTTTTCGTTTTCTGCATTTGAAATGAAGAAAAATTACAATATGTTGGAAGAGGAAGTACACAGGAAAGTTTTTCCAATTGTTTCGTTTTCTTTTGATTGAATGAAATGATATCATTTAATCAGTTTCTTTTATCACATGTATTCGTTTGAATGTTTTCAATTATTAAAATATTTCATTAACTTTTTTTCGTAATTTTTCTTTCAAGTTTACGTAACTTAAGATACTCCAAAATTTGTGTAAAAATTTGTTAGTTGAAATGAAAGAGAAGGACAGGTTTTCGTTTTCTGCATTTATCAAGTGGTTACTCTTTACGTGAGCTGGTAGTTGTTACAGTATCTCAAAATAAATTTTCAATAGGTTGGCGTTTAAAGATTTGTTAATTCCAAATTCTTTTATGAATATTTTTGCATGTCCATTCTTTCATCGTTGACCATTACAAAGGACAACATTTGACATTTCGGTTTATTTCCAGTTATTTTATTCTGTGGAAGTTATAATTTACAGAATAGATGGACATGCTTGAACTGAAAATGCTAGAAAATCTGAGCACTTTAAATATGGCAACATGGACTGCGTATGACTATTGATATTATTATTGATAATAGTCAGAGCTTTGATAAGACAAAAATGATTTATCGAATTTATCATGAATTTTATCTATGACCAAATTTCCATTACACTCTAGCTAATTTTAGTGAAATTCATTTGATTAGCGATATTTGTTCCTTCGTGATAATTTCATTCTGATAGCGGCATGTTGGACAATTTTAATAAGGCAGCTTAAATTTATTATCAATAATTTTAGAAAACTATGAAATGATGAAAAATGGTGTAATATGAAAGATGCAATGAAAGATATCATATCGCCTTTTCTTCTTTTTTAAAAATATTGCAAAAATATTTGTTTGAAGGAATAACATTTTTGTTTTAAATCTCATGAGAAAATTTCCTTTAAAACGACCTCTTGCAAATTTTGGAAAAATTCATTTCAAGATAGATCGCAATATAGCGGAGATTCGAGACAGATGGACTTTACTGGACAGGTGTGCATAATGACCAAATAGGATAAATGAAAATAGTGTAAGAGAAAAACAGATAGATTATATGTATATATGTACGTATAGAAATTGGGTATTAAATAAATATATGGATTAATTTAATGGGTGTTTTGAATAGAGTGTAGAAGGATATGATATGATATTACATGACACTATCAATTAATTGTTATCAATTAATATTTCATGAAAACTTGTTCATTCGTTTAAACGAATTGAATTAATATTGTTGCATTTTATTTATTTAAGGGAATGAAATAAAAAGGATGATTGATAATGTTTTCTTATTGATTCTTAGCATAATAATTAAATGTAAGTATTAAATGGAAAGATCGAAATGACTGAAATTCTTTAAACGGATTTATACCGGAAAATTTCGATTATCTTTTCATTCAACAAATTGATACTTTTCCCGATTGTTGCCGATCTCCTTGCCAAGCCATTGACCGATGAATAAAAACCCTACAGAAGTGAAATGAAATAATGGTGAGGATTTGAAACGACTGATTCAAATCAACAAG
>CAKAEH010002004.1:0-18742 GCA_916381525.1 Cercopithifilaria johnstoni
TTGATGCAAAAAATTTGTAAAGTATCTTTACCTAATAGAGATACTTACATGTATCTGCAGGATGTGTGTCCATTGAAATGTCATGGGTATATATGTTCCAAATTATCTAAAATTCCAGAAAATTTCAGCAATTTGATGTAATGTTTCCGCTGTCAATAGTGTAAATGTGACCAAGTATCAGCGCTCTCAGGGAAGTCCGAATACGCTGTCTGGTTATCCATCTGATCCTTGATTTGGCCAGTGATGAAATATGTTCCAATATATTTTAATAACCAAACCAAAGCTCGAAAAAATATAAATCCGGTAAAAACTAACCACAAACTTCAAATTTTCAATATCGATATCATTCGAAAGTCCCTCCTCTCAAGAGTATATATTTAATTCTTTCCGATTTTATTTATTTGGTAAAATCTAAAAGAAATTCAGTCATCATTACGGTGACCAACATTTAAAACCATAAGACCACCTCAAAGATTCTTCCTATAATGCCGGAAATTATTTGTAAATTATCACAACCTGAGTATCTAGAAATCACGAAATTCCTAAACCAACTGGTACTAATTTTCTATCCCGACTGCCATGCCGTTTCCCTCAATCAGATTAACCCACAACTACTTCAACACTTTTTCCACTAATACGAACCTCGACCCCGACCTTTATGAACCTCCCGGATTTTCGCGTAGTGAAATGGTCTGAAAATGGATCAACCAAAAGAATGGTATGAAAATCAAAGTGTCAAGGAGTCAGAAGCAATTGAAAGCATACATCTATGATAGCACATTGAGCGTTTAAGAATGACGTTCTTATGGTTCCGCTAGACATGTTAACATCTACATTAAGTATAAATATGATAACATAAGCATAAATATGGTGTTATCACAGTGGTACGTAACCTTCTTGTATTTTATGCAAATTATTTAAGTATTGTTTGAAGGACGCGTTTATTTATAAATGAAATAGCTACTGGGAAATTCATTTTTACCCAATGTTAACTAACTGATTGTATCGTTCTCTAATACTAACTTCTCTTTTCTTCTCTTCCAAAGCTATACGAAAAGTGCAGTAAGTCATAACATGACGGATGAGGATGTTTATTACGTCGGAAATTTGATCCTTAATGGTACGGGTGATGGACAATCACCACGAATTTTAAGCTTAGTACCAATGGTAATAATGTAATTAAATTTACTGCCAAATAATAGCACAAACTGAAATTCAAGAAGGTTTCTAGAATTTTGTCGGTCCTTTTCTTTTGGGTTATTTTGGTTGTGCATTTCCACATATTATTTTTCATTTCCAATTTCTCTAGCAGCGTATATTTTCATTTGAAATCTTCCTCTCTTTCCATCTCTGTCTCTCGTGCAAAAGATAAATCGTTTGCATTAGTTTGCTGTTTGCTTCAGTTAAAAGTTCTACCTTTCGAATTTTAATTTTAGGACCTTTTTTTAGCCTCGAAGAATACTATCACCTAATTATGCGCGTATGCAAATCAGACGAGTTGAAATTGTGCGGAATTTTATGGCTCAACAAATTGAAGCAATCCCAGAAAATAGAATCGCTGGAAGATTAATACGATTATATAGAAATGAAAATGAACGTGACAGTCATTCTCAGCGTGTTGAACAACAACGTCGTAGTCGAAGTGAGCAACGGTCACATGAAAGTGAAGAGGATTTGAGGAGAGTAGCTGGTACTATCAGAACTTCTACTGTGGGTTCCGAAATACGATTCAGATTCCAGGATAGAAGAAGGTCCATACTTAGAGTTAGGGTCAGGTCACTCTCACCAAATTCATCCGTTCTGCAAACTGCAACAGCATCTCAAGATCGTGTCGTGGATGAAAGTAATGATGAAAATTTTAGGTACTGCTTATATGAATTTCAATTTATATTTGAACTTAGCCATATAGAAATAATTATTTACATAAGCTGAAAAGTTTCGAAGTAAAAGTGTAACTGAAATCAAAGAATTACAATACCATTTTATGGCGTTAATTTTTAAATTCAAAATGAAATGTTTTTCAGGCAATGAAAACGATATTTTAACAGAAAAACATCGGCAAACATTGACGCAAAATGAGTTGATGAAGAATATAAAACTTTACTGATGAATGAGCATTTTACAGCTGTCATCATTTATGTATTTATTTCTATTCTATTTTCATATTGTAAGCAAGTGCAAGTGAATAAGGCAATTAAATATGAAATAAATGAACTAATCTAAATGGTTACGGAAAAAAGAATTTAAATTTGAAAACCGAGCGTAAAAATGAATAAGTCATTTGGCACAAATGTGTATCATTCAATCTCTAATTATTGAAGAGATGAAATGAAGTGATAATGAAATACCATGATTCTCCTTGTTTTGTATGGAAGTCCTTTTTCCATAAAACTTGGATCCAAATTTAAATTTCAAAAACCAATTTGCATGTTCGTATTCAATCCCATTTAATTTATATAAGCAATTTTTTTTTCATTAATCTAATTTTGCACAAGGAAAACATTGCAACATTCCAATAGCAACTGTATAAAAACCGGGAAGATAAGTTATGCGTCATTTGGTTCAGTTGTGACTTATCGGAAGCAGTTCGTTGTTCCAACGGTTGTGATTCGATGGCAAAGGAAATATCGGTTGCAATACCGATGGAGGAAGGCGATCCGCTAGGAGCAGTTCCCAATGATAAACTAATTATTGTTAAGGTTCAACCGGGTACGCTCGCTGAAGGAAACCTTAAGGTTTTTTTGAAAGTTTACTTGTAAATAATTCTGCTATCGTGCTGAATCCTCAGAAAGGTCCTTTATCAGAACCGGTTGTTGACATCGTTATTAACGTTTCAATACTGATGTCATAAAATTCAAAATCACAGAAAATTTTCGAATTTGACTTCCCTTACCGACAATTAATGAATGCTTCAATTAATATCCTTTTCATTTCAAAGTCTCATATATATAGTCTGTAGCCCGTAACCATGTACGGGTGGATTGATAAACGTAAGAAACATAATGTTTTGAAATCCGATTTTGATCGTTGCTTGACATACATAAAAAGATTGCGAAAAAAAATTAGAAGTGAATTTAGCAAAAAGATATATCAAAACTAATATCATATAATATTAATATTTGGTCTAACACTTTACCTATTCTATTTCAGATTGGCGATCAAGTGTTGAAGCTAAACAATACAGTTGTTCAAAATTGCGACCATTTCTTTCAGTTACTTCGTTTTGCGCCACCATGTGCTACCATAACGTTGGTGAGAGATGAAAATAAGGCAGCTGAACTTGAAGCCAAAGTTCTCATACCTCCGGATCGGGCTAAATTAATCACTCGTCGTGATGGTTATATATATTTTGTATGTTATGTTTATTGTAATAATTTCACTTTATTAATAATCTACCGAAATATTCGTTTTTTAAAAGTTTCTGACAGAAAGGTAATCAGGGACTTCAAAATGGGACAAAATATTTTATGAAAATTCTGAAATTCAGATAAATTTAATCTCTAGAACAAGTTGATTATATTAAAGGTGGCTCGACTTGAGTGGAAACCTGGTGGCCCTAGACTTGGTCTCGGTATTAAGCACTACCAAAATCGGGTGCTGGTGTCTCGATGCGATCAGGGTTCATTGGCATCGCAGCAGCTGCAAGTTGGAGATCATTTGATTGATATCGACGGTCATCCGGTTACTGATAAAGATGTGTGTCGTGAGCTTCTCCTAAAAAGTCTCCAGGCAAATCGTTTCGTAACAACCGTTGTAGAACGTCCGGAAACAATGGAAGCGAGACATTGGGTACAAAGTGCACTTGCGGCTTCCGCCGCTCAAGCTCCATCAGTTGCGATGAACAGCGATGTACGCGCTATTGCAGCCCGAGAACGACAAAAATTACAAAAAGCCGTTGCGGTAAGCATTCATTAAAAATGAAAAATTTTCACGATCACCATTTCTCCAATTTCTCCATAGTGAATATGCCGTAAAAGTTAAAATACTATGTCCGCTAAATTATATTTTTGGCGTTTATTAAAAGCAAAATAGTGAATTTTGTTGAAAAAAAGTTGCTAGAATATTCGTGATTTTTCTAGAAGATATATATACTGAAGCTACATAAAATATTTCATTTGAGCCAAAGAAAAGTTGTTTACGAAAGGGCAATTCAATGGGAAAAAAAGTGAACATCGCCGAGGGTAAAGCAGTGGAATTTATAATTGCAAGTGATAACGAAGGCAAAAGTCTTCGTCATGTTCGCAAATAATTTCATAATGGAAATGATTCAGATAGCGATTCATAGGTGTCGCTGAGATATAGCCTCTACTAAGAATAAACTCAAAAATTTGCATTAAACTCTATTAATATGCAAATCGAGCTTAAAAGATTCTGTAATTTTTCATTTCGTCGAACAAAAACAGAGGAGAAATGATTATATTCCTACAACTTGCTGAATGAGAAACAACAAAATGTCGGATTCAGTTGATAACTATTCGAACTGCCTTTTTTTTAAGATTCCTTTTGTCATTAATTGTTGTGGAGAACAAATGTCACATATAAGACAATAATCCATTCCGATACAAAATGATGCTTAACACTTCAAATTCCATTGTTTTGGACGAACGCTATCATAAAATTTAAAATTACATGATACTACAGCGGAACATTTTTCTATTAATGAACTTTCATTAAAAATCATTTGAAGCAATGATTACGATTTAGCTAACTCCGCAAAGAAATCCGAATTTGACTTTTTTTTACGAATGAATACTTCAATTAATATCCTTTTCATCTCAAAGTTCCATATATGTAACCCATAGCCATATACAGGTGGAATCATAAAAGTAAGAAACTGGATTCTTGAAATCCGGTTTGACCAATGTTTGACACATGTAAAAGGAATGCCAAATAAATATTAGAAATGATTAGAAATGAATCTTAGCATTTATTAGAATGAACAAGATCGATGTAACGTGGAATGGCCGGATGGAATAGCTCCGACGTAACTTTGCCAGTTAAATGACGCACTTCTGCGGACAGCGGTAGCTATCGGTTTGGCGGTTGATGTACTACTACCGGTTCTAGACATGTATAGATCTTGTTTGTAAAGCGATTTCGTGTTTATGTCTCCCGAATATACCTGTGAAATTGTAAAATTTATCCCCATCAAATGGCAATATTATGATTTCTTTATGATGCATTCAGATATGAATCAAATTAGAAATGATTAGAAATGAATCTTAGCATTTATTAGAATGAACAAGATCGATGTAACGTGGAATGGCCGGATGGAATAGCTCCGACGTAACTTTGCCAGTTAAATGACGCACTTCTGCGGACAGCGGTAGCTATCGGTTTGGCGGTTGATGTACTACTACCGGTTCTAGACATGTATAGATCTTGTTTGTAAAGCGATTTCGTGTTTATGTCTCCCGAATATACCTGTGAAATTGTAAAATTTATCCCCATCAAATGGCAATATTATGATTTCTTTATGATGCATTCAGATATGAATCAATCATAAGTTGGAAACAGAACCGTGAGTCAGCTAATACCTTAAATTTGATATAGTTCGTAATCAATTTCTGTAAAATTACTGATTGGAAAAGAATCATTAAGAGAATTTGGAAAGCTGACATTTTGGTCATCAAAAGAACTATCTCTTTAGTTATTCGAGATGAATGTAAGTATGAAATATTTTTAACAAAACTAAAGAACCTGATGCCATCGCTTTCGTATTTCATTGAAAGCCAAATGTAATCGAAGTTTTTGAATTTCTTTTTCCAACTGACGTTTACATACACATGGTTGTAAATACTGCATACACTAATGTTAATTAAGATTTCAGATGATTCAATATTTTTTCACTTTCCTAGAGAACTCCGAGAAATCAGCAATTTTGAAACTTATGAATTTTCAATTTTACATCGCAATCCGAAAGAAAAGCATACATGAAATCGACTACCTTATTTTCTTCGATGTGCATAGACTCCTTATCTCCTATAATAAGCGTCATATTACGACGATTCTGAATTTCCGGCACAATGCGTATTTCCAAGCTCATCGGTTTCCATAATTGTTTCATGAAAAAGTGTGCTAATGCTGAATCAACCATCTATAATGTACAACTAAAGCCATGTAAATTCATTCAGGAAAATTTAAATTCTTGTAAATATAATTAACACCAACTTCAGGAATAATCATCAAATCATCATCATATGCATTTCGTAGCTTGTACAGATTAGATTCTGAATCCTCCTGCTGCATTGGTGAACAACCAGCAAACGTCCTATGAAAAGAAAATAAATTGACTGCAAATTAAAATGACAAGCTTTTATAAAACAAAAGATGTGGAATCAACCTGACAGAATATTGTCTCGAAGAATTTAAATTCTGAACTTTTTCAAATTCCATCAAAATTTTCATAATTTCTACCAAGAAATATCTACTCAAAGAAATTACGAATTCAAATTTTCAGAAATCGCAGATATTCATTGGAATGGAAGAAAAAGGTAAATTTATATTTCTAGTGCGTAATATAAATCAACATTGAATCAAATTGACTAAATTTCATAACTGAAAAATTATTAAATAAACGACTGATGATAGCAGTAACGATTATGAACTTTCACTTATCTTTACCGACAATTGATAAAAGCTTCAATTAATATTATTTTCATCTTAGAATCTCAAAGTTCACATATATAGTCTATAGCCGTTTAGCTATATACAGGTTGAATGATAAACGTAAGAAACTTGATGTTTTGAAATTCGGTCCTGACCAGCTAATCAACAGCTGATTCACCAGTAACTTTTTATTTCTAAAATTTGCCCAGAAAAAGGGATCTAAGATTTCATTTCATACCAAAAAATGAAATATTTACATAACTGTAGCCATGAAGTATTTTGATTTGTAGAGAGGACATCTATTTTAAAATCTTCTTTTGTGATTTTAAATATTTTGGCAGGTAACTGTCTCTATATAATTGCATCTTCCGGATTAACTTCCGTTCTATAACTTTAAAATTCATTGACATGTAATTCCGAAAAGTTGCAGCTCAAGAAGCTTTTCATTCTTATGACTTATGGAATTACTATTGTTTGAAAAAAAATGATGAAATTTAAGGAATTGAAAGCCATTTCATTTTTTGTGATACGCTTTCAAAGAAATGGAAAATTTGTCTTCACACTTTTCATGTCAGCTTTACGCCACTACAAATGGAATATTTGTTCGATGAATGATGATTCGAACAAATTGTTCAGATTATTCATTTATTCTATTATATTTTAAGAGCATTAATTTTTAAAATTTAAATTTACATTTAATTTTAACTATGTCTACGTTCTATTTGATATAAAGTTGCTTTGGCAAATATTGATTTCACTAAATGATAAATATAATTATCATGCAAGGGAATCTTGACATGCGATCATTTCTATCATGAATTTGGCATATGTCACCATGCATCTTCCTGTTTTGTCCCTTTCATTAGTGATCATTCACCTTAGTGATCATATGTTATCACATTATTCTACTACTTTCATTTACGATGCCTAACTTGACTGGAATGCTGTTAACAACAGTGATTCATTTCCTTAATCAAATTTTTGCATCCGAATTTAAATATGTAAATAGTAACAAGAAAAATTCGTTTGCTAATTTATTTAACTTCATCTAAATCAAATCCTTCATCTGAATCCTTCCGAGCAACAAGATTCAGAAAAATAAGATAGATGACAGTTATAAAATAAGATGCAACAACGCATTCATTATTCTTTTAACTTGAAATAGTTATAAATGATAATAATTGAATGCTCATCTTATCCAGCCTATCATCTATCTCTTAGCCATTTCTAGACGATCATAATGACATTTTGTCTTCGTCCATTGGTGTCATCAGTGATGTAAGTGTATGTCTGTGTGTGTGTGTGTGTGTGTGTGTGTGTGCGGGTTGTGTATCTGCATGTCTGTGTGTGTGTGTGTGTGTGTGTATTGGATTTGGGTATTGTTGTTGGCAGTTAATGATGATGACTCATTCATTTTCATCACCTCTATTTATTTCTTTGAAAGCAATTTTTTCGTTTTATTCCAAAATTTCGCTTTTTGTTTTAATCTGATGAAAATCAGGAAAGATTCGCATTACGTATCGTTCAGTTTTTTTCTCTTTTCACATTTTTTTTCCGTAAAATTCTTTTAAATAGCCTTTTTATTGTTAAAATTGCGTACTTTTTTCCCATTTATATTGTTTCAGTCTTAAAAAATTATTAGTAATTAATTAATTGCTTAGTAAATTTAAATTTCATAGCTAAATTGTCATGCGACATATGCAAATATCGTGATGAGATATCATCTTCCTTTGCTTATTTCGAAAACTCTATGTTTCATTGTGATACGTTCAATTAGTAGTAAGATAGGAAGACAGTAATAGTATAATAAAATTTGATAGCATAAATAGTAAGATAGCATAATAAAATTTCATTATATTAACATTTGCAAAATGTTAAATTGCTAATTGCTAATTACTAATAGCATTAAAAGTGTCGGATGGTCACTTAATTTCACCTTTCATTTTTTAGTTTTTATTTATCAACTTCTTGGCTCGTTAGTATTCTTTAATCTATTCAATAGAAAACGTATAAATCTGTGCATGCTCTTTCTCGTTGTTCTCTGTTTTTAACATATTATTTGACACATTTATATCCTTTGAATTATGTGTACATCATCAATCTGTTCATCATATCATCTATGTAACTGTATCAATCACTGGTTCACTTCACTCTTCATTGCTATTTCAATCTCACTGATATCATACTGACCCATGGAATAATATCATTTCGTCTTCGTAGAGTTTTTTTCTATGCAGTTCAAATATTATATAACCAACAATTGAATTGGTTTGGCCCTACACCAGCTTTATCTATCCAGGCATTCAACAATCATACCAATCATTGTTAGTGCTATGTTGTGCTCAGGTTAAGATTTACGGATAAGCTATATCAATATATTAGGATATAATGATATGTTGGTTATTCATTCCACTATTTTCTTTCTTCCTTTTAGTTTATTTTTAAGAATGATAATAATGATAAATAATGACGATTAATCAATCGGATATTCTTACTGCTCATTTCTAAAAGCAAATTCGGAATTGCATTTTAAAATGAGCACATGTTGCTTTTGGGATTGTTTTGTTTAAAATTTATGAAAAAGAAATTTGTTTTAGATGGTTTCCGTTTCATTCTTATGTTTTCTTTTTCTTCCCTTTGTATCATTTAATAAATGTATCTATTAAATGTATATGTTAATGCTAGTAGGTACATATATATTTATAGAACTTGCAGTTTTTTGCGCTTTCACTCAGCAATCATATGGAAATGATTATCGCTTGTTGTGATGCCTTTAGCAGTACGAGTCACTTCCTAATTCTTATCGATTTATTGTTCAGATTCTGATCTCATTTGGGGGATTCTGATCTCATTTAAAATGCTAGCCTATCCATGGAACGTTATCAAAAATGCTATAACAATTCCTTTAGCATTAAATGCTCCTATCATTACTACAATCATTTTTTTTTAAATAATTTGGGATTTCAAATTCTGATATTCATGTCGTTGGTTATTCATTAACACTTGCGTTGACATCAGTCATTTCATAATTCCGCTTTTCTGCTTACTACAATATCCGGCATGTTATGCTCGACAATTTTATCGGAGTATTTTTGTAATTACTGTTAGAATTATTGGACTTCAAACTCTCTCTTATCGCTGGGTAGCATTGGTAAAGATAGATCATGGTGGATAATATAGATGGAAAGAATGATGGAGGAAGAAAGTTTCCAAATAGTATATGGAATATAGATGATAGGCGTGGAGAAAGCTATATTATTTACTGGTAATATCTCCTTCAGGACATTTTAAAGTTGCTTTTCATATACATACATCTGTTTAAGAGCAGAAGGGAAATTGATTTTGTTCAGATTGATAAAAGATATGTTGCTGCAAATGTTTCCATTTTAATTGAGAAAATGCGACTAATTGTATTATGCGGAATAATGAAATATTAACTCGGTGATTGAGAACAGAATATTTTTAAATAACCCAAACTATTCATGAAACATATATTGTATTATATCACATTTTAAGGCTTCATTTAATTCCATTTTTCTCGAAAGAAGTAAAATGTTCTGGACTAATTAACGCTCCTGCAATGCGCATAATGATAGAAATTTGTGTAATAAATGATGAGTAAGAAGGCAAAAATGCATTTTATGACAGTTCGGTTCTGTTTAAATTGTACCCGAAATTACCTAAATATTTTTGAGGGCAAAAATGTTTTCATTCATTCACAATTACTGCTAAATGTCTTCTTTGCATGGTTTCTACCTGATTTCCTAAAACCTTACCTCACTTATCCAGGATTACCAGGTTTTTTTCAATGTAGACATGAATGATTCTCAGGAAAGTTTTTGTATGCACTTGCTTTATTATAGTTCATTCCACCCTAATCATCTTCGCATTTTCCAAATTCTTCAATGTATTTCTCGTACTACCGGGATAATTATCATTACAAGTGAGTTCTAATATTTTAATTTAGAATATTTCTCAATATCTATTTCTCCTTCAGTTTAATTGTAACTATTATGATCACAATAATTTTAAAATCATTATCACCATGATAGCAATTGATAACGTGAGGGGCATTACTATTTGCACCACAAACCATAGTAACAGCACTCTTTGTTACTTTTATGAGATATTTGCCTTTTAAGAATACTGTGTTAGTATCGGTTGCGAACTTTTGAAATCTAGTATTTGATTCTGTTACTTGAGTCCTTCTCATGAACCTGAAATGAGAAATGAATTGCGAAAAATATAGTGATAATTGTTGTTGTCATAATAATAATTATAAAACTATAATTTCAGTAGCTGCTATTACAGCATCGTCATAACAATTCCACAATCACTTTTGTAAGGAATGATAACTACCATTATTAATTATCATTATCATCATAATTATCACTTCGTTACAATTCACTATTATGATATGAGTGGCAATTTTCACTGCTATTATCATTATATCGTTATGATTCATAGTAGCGTTTGTTATTGTCAAAAATTATAAATTGTGGAATATAGATGAATTAACTGTAACTTTGGGGAGGAATGCTTTAGTTCCCTCTTCCCATATAGTTTGTGGTATTGATGATATATGCTGGTGGATGATTCAGAAAATTAAACAGTAGATGGTAGAGAGAATCATGAAAACCTTCCGTTCTCACCACAGCTAGCATAACAACGTTCAGATTTTCAACTCACATTCCTTTCTTTTGCATATAAAATAAACATAGAAATTAAGGTAAGATATAAGGTAATAAAAAGTTGGATAACGATTATAAATAATTATTTTGCTAAAAAACGTATCTTATTTAGCTCACGTAATGCTATTGCCTAATGCTACACAAAAATACAACCGGGAATATCACGAATGATATGTGGGAATATGTTTATGTCATAGCGGGACTTCATAGACTTCACGAGCATTAAGATACGACATGAAAATTCGATAGTTGGTTACAGTAGCTGGGAGTTCTCCGGGGGATTGGAGTAGGGTGATCTGTTGTTGAAATTTCGTTTTATTTCACATTCCCATTGTATGGCTGAGTTTTAATATTAAATCACCAGTGATCATTATTAGAAATTATTTTTAAGCATTATTAAGTGACGACACTTATGTATAAAATTTGTTCTAAATTCTACTTGCAAAAGCTTTTAACTTTTTGATTCAAGTTTTGCAAAGGCTTGATGGAATCTTAGTATATTGCTTAGGTTTTTGTGTGTAATTTAGAGGCTTATTAGGATTAGTCTACTTGACGACTATGTCTAACGTTTCTCTTCTCTTTTCAAACAGTGCTGTGATTGGATGTTTCCGTCAATTCGTGCTAGTCTTCCGTTGATATCTATCTTTATTGGTTTACTATTTTTTTTACCTTGTTAAATACCGCTACATGATATCTTAGTGGACATATTTTCTGCTGAACTTTAGTAGTCGTATTTTAATTCTGCAAGCGTTGTAAGTAGCGCTCCTATAAATTTTATAATATACTTTTCGTCTCAAATTCGTTGCTTTTGTTTTTTAGACCGCCCATTCCATAATTGTAAAATGTCTGGCTGGGCCGCTTATATCAAGAATCTGCTTGATTCAAGTCAAGGTATACAACGAGCTGCTATTGTCGGTTACCCAGATGGTTCCGTATGGGCAAGGTCCGAAGGTGACCGTGAATTTCGGGTAACAATCCTTACTACATTCTTTCATAACATTCATCGTTTAATATGATTTTGTTGGCTTAAAATATCACAGATTTAGCTCCATTTTTCGTTAATAAACTGGGATGGGGCAGATATTTGATAATTTAAAGGTCATCCCCTCAAAATGTTTTGCCTGGATATTAACTAGATCACTAATCTCATATCACAAAATTCCACTGCTGGTTAGTTAATGATTATCCAAAAGTATCATTTTCTCTCACTCATCGTTTTAGACGATCATGAAATTCAAGCTTTCTAGCATTTCACTGTAATATTTATGCTGCAGTAAAATTGATAACCTTCTTTCATTTCATGTATTACCTTGATAGCTTTTCATTTTTTATTGGTCAGCAGTCTTTATTAGGTTACATGTCGAAACAGAAAAACCATTAAAGATTCATGTTTATTTTATAGTAATGATTAGATAAAACTTACGTTTTGCAGGCCACAGACGAAGAGTTAAAAAAATTTGTGAGTCTATATGATCATATTGAAAAGGTGCCGGCTGTTGGTTGCGATTTGGAAGGTGATTCTTGCATAATTTCTTCCCGAATAATCTAATACTGCCCGATGATTAGATGGAATTCATTATTCCATGACAGCATGGCTTCTCGACTTCTCGAGGACGCGTCCTTGTAGATCGCACATAGTTGCACACATCGGGCAGTTTCTTCAAATTAATGTATCACTTTTTATTTCTTTTTAGGCTTTTGGTGATTTTGATTTATTTGGAATAAACTGCGGTTTAATGGTAGTTTAGTCTAGTTTCATATCATTTTTGAAAGAGGAATATGGAAAAGTATTTCTGTAAGTGAAGTATTTTCAGGAAAAATGATAAACCGAATTTTTATAGGAGAGGGAAGAAAAGAGAGAAAGATAGGAGGTGAGATCCTAATATGAACCTGCAGATTTATGGAATTATTCATCCGTTAAATTTTCGTAATGAATAGATTTAAAGTCATCTAGTTGTAGGTGTGCATTATATAGTGCCACGAACAGAACAAAATCTCATTTTTGGTAAACGCGATAAAACTGGAATATTTGCAGCCAAAACTAAATCAGGTGTCTTTTGTTTTGTTGCACTCTTTATCGTATTTGCTATACGGATAATCAATGTTGCAAAACTGAAGTAATATCGTTTTCCAACATTCCGATGCATTAGAATAATGTGTTGAGGACATAATGTTTATGTAATCATGCAGTGTTAATCAATTTAATTGTAAATTTTCAGCTGTGCTAATTGCTTGCTATAAGGGAGAAAATGCGGCAGAGGTACGTGTAGCAGTTGAGAAACTTGCGCAATATTTAATGGATTCTGGATACTGAAACTTTCAAATTGATGTTTCCAATGTTTAAAAAAAGAAAATTTCACTTTCACACGGAATCATCAATTTATGAGTGCTTTTGTTAAGAAAATTTTTTATGCAGAATTTTGAAAATTTTGCATCTTTATATGATCTGAAATTCTATACTTTAGAGGTCTTCGGAGATTAGAAATCCCTTCTTTTTGGGCGATTCATGCATTCGCCTTCGTTCTCTTATTCTGCTACGTTATTTATTTTCAGTCTTCCATTCCAACATTTCGATTTGTTATTGTCATTCCCTAAAGAAACGAATTTTGTACTACATTTCAGATTTTATTTCAACCATTTGCTATAATATTGCTTCAACTTCTTCTTTAAGCATAACTCTTACATCGCCACTTTCTTTTGCTACCATTCCAAGCATTCTTTTTTTTTCACTGAATAATTTGTTTCTTTTTTGCATTTTGCAGCACCACTTTGTTTTACAGGTTATAGATGATTTCTGACAGCTGATATTCAAAGATTTAAATGAGACAACTTGCATTAGATTTGAAATTAAAAAATACCTTTTACAATCAATGAAAGGCTTGAAAATTTTCTGTTTCTTTATTAATCATAAAGGCTGTTAATCATGCGAAGACAGTGCGACAAAGTAGAACATGAAAGTAAGAACCAAATGTTGATGAAGGATTGTGAATATGAAGGAATTGGCGAACCTCCCTTATTGAATTTAGGTAACTGTAGACTTTTGCATTGGTCTTCATATTGAACACATAATGGTGAAAAAAACATTGAAGATACGCGCTTGTCTTTCTTTTCTCTTACCAGCTAGTTTTGAGGTATCCCATGTATCCGTCATTGTTGCCATAGCAGATTTGCAGGCAACAACTTGGCCGTTTCGCTTGTACTTTTTTCCTTTGCATATATCAGTGTCAATTATAATTAGTTTCTTTGTAAACAAGTTCTATGTTTTTGTTTAATTTTCTAAAATAATACGGTTATTTGATTATTCTTTATGCACCCTGCTTGAATTGCCGTGTTTTTTGGTTACATAAAGTCTGTTTTATTTAAAAAGATTCATCAGTTGCACGAATAAATGTTCAAGAATGGCTTCTTACCCGCCATAAAAGTTGAAAGCACTATTTTGATGATGCGTGATGCGATGTACTGCAAACCATAAGGAAAATAATTAAGAAAAATGAAAGTGACATGAATACCGAAGATATGACATTCAGAAGGTTCTTTTGCTTTCTCAGGAAGGAATTCCTTTTAAAATTTCCTTACTTTACGCATTTAGCTGGAGACATACGTTACTCTGCTCCTTAAGTTCCGAAGGCACGCATAATCTATTGGTCGTTAAAGCACCTCATATGATCTTGCATTTCCGGACTTCTGCATTTACGCCAAAGTGTTGGCACAGAAGAATAGTAAGGAGTAAATGCTCCCATACGACGACCGATTAGATGTCTAAATTTTTACTAAAGTGAATGTTCTATACTAGATGGCAAAAAAAAGACTGGCATCATAAAACATGATATGAAAGCCTATGATGTAAGTGTAATTTTCTTGGACGAAGAATGCATATTACGGACCAAAAGATTAATTAAACCCATGCACGCAATATGGTCGTAGCCTTTATAAGTGATAGTTAAAATAGTTCTATGTGAACCGCTTTCGAATTCCTCTTTCTTTTCGCGATTTTTTTTTTACTCCAAAACCATATTCAAAATTCGAATAAAGTATAAAGAACTCAGAAAATTCAAGAAAGTGCCAAGTAACAGATGTTGAAATGTAAAAACTATGTTTCCATAATACGGATTTATCATTTACATATATGACAGCAACACATCATTAGATATCAGTCGAGTTTTCCTACAGTTCCTTTTTTCTCTGATAAAAATGAATATATACATCATGATCACTCTCTTACTAATAACTGGAACACGAACAAGGGAGTGTAGAAAAAATATAAAAGAATTATGTTAACTGATGAATCAAAATCTTTTCATCAAATTTTGTGCCTCCTCTCGATTACAATAAAGAATCGTGTAATATAATGCAACAAACGTTGAGAAAAGGAAGATTTCGAAGAATTCATGCTGAAAGTCTGCCAAAACATTTCCCGACGCTATATAAGGCTTGACACTTAAATTTGTATCACCATAAGAAAAACTTAACGGAAAGACTGGGAGAAAAGGTGATCAGTTTCGGAATAAAGCGATACAATTCCAAAGATACGTTTCTTCCACTTCATTTTATAAAATATGCTTGTTGCTTCAGGAAATCACCAATGCAGGAAAAAAATAAAACTATGTAGGACAAGCTAACGAAGACTGTTCGCGAAGCAAACAAATGCGATCAGTGAAATGCTTCATAAGTAAGAAGCACAGTGACATGTTGTTTGAACTTAAAATAAAAAAAGAAGAAAATTTTTTTCACTGATTTTGAAACAGCATCTCTTTCTTGAAACTAAATAATTAACGCTGCTCATAAAAAAGTGGGGAGACTTGAGGTGCAAAGTTACCGTATCATTAAAGCTACAGGTGTAATCGATGACTAGCAATCCAGAAAATTAGCCGCCATCAAAAGTTCGAGAGCCACTTCGGGAGCTATACTGAATTCAGGGATTTCCGTCGCGCTATTCGTATAGCGTACTTTGTATGCAAAATATTGGCATACTTTCTGTAGAACATGTGAGCTGCAAGTAAAGATGAGATGTAGATTAAATAACTGAATTATAGTTCAATGATGATTTAAATGATATGGGGAATGCTTTTTGCGTACATTCTGATGCAGAATATATCAAAAAAATATATAGCATAAGACGAAGTTTGCCATCTTTATACTTCTCAGAAAATAATCCGCATCGAAAACAATCTATCCTTACTATTATATTAATTACTGTGAATTATTTCAAAAAAAAAATTACGTGTTAATTTAATATACAAAATCTCGCAATAGAAGGTACTCAGCCTAATACTATGTATATGAAAATCGATAAACTTACGGAATTTCCCTGAAATTAACTTCGTTTGTTTCATTTTCTGAATAAGATCCGGGACCGGATAGCATTGCTTTGATTGTACCCGATGTTAATGCCAAATCCTTTTTAATAATAAATTCATGTCCATCACTACTGATCAGTTTCACATACATTGCATCTGGCCCTTCGACTCCACCATAAACTGTAACGATGCGGTATAAAATAGTGTTTTCCGTTTTTTCTTTCCATTAAGCTATAGTTACTGGGAAATTTTCAGTTTGGTAAGGAAAAATGTATGAAGATTAGCGCCTGTTTTATCCCTAAACATTATGGACATCTCGCAAGACTTACTGCGATGATAACAATGACACTCATTCTGAGATAACACTAGCATTTTAAAGTAAGCTTAATCATTTCACCTGTTTCAGCTCCTGCCATACTCTCTTGATTAGATCGTTTTTGTGAACACAACAAATAAATCTGCTGGCACAGAAAATCCCTATTTCAAATCACGAAGTGCCGCAAAGGACAACCCGGACAACCCAACCAAAGATAACCTTGGTTAGGCCGGCTCAGAGACATGTAGCCAAAAATTGCAGACCGTCATTATAATGTCTCTCTTATTATATTTGATTTTTTCATCTTCTTGCTCCACTATCTTTCTTTTGTTCTCTCAACACTTCTACATCGTTTTTGTTAACACTCTATCGATGTTTTTCGTTTATGTCTGCATAATTTCTAGCATTCCTTAATTGAAGTTGGGATTCGAAAATTCCGAATTAAGTCAATGTGGGGTCATCTGATCTTTAGAATGGCTGGGTTTCGGCCGTTACAGTTTCAATCAATTGTACCAGGCCTCTCAGTACTCTCTCATCAACACGTCGTTTATGCTTCATATCAAATGTGCTGAACTTCCTTTTAATAGTAACCCATCGGTTTTGCAAATTTTTGCTCATTTCATAAAATATATTGAAGCATTCCTAATTGTTTTCTATGCAATTGTTTCTTTAAATGATTGTAAGGATAGCCATTGATATATTATCACTTCTCTCCTTATTCAATAATCATTAGATTTCCAATATCAAATCCTGATTTCCCGCTGTTGTTTTTCACACTTTGTAATAGTATGAAATATCCATTGAAGTAATAATTCTATTTTTAATCACACAGTGATATTCAACACATCACTCAAATTGATAATCATTCAGTTCTAGTCGGAGTGTTGCAATCAATTCTTGTCAGTTTATATTTTGAAATCTTGAACTATTTTACACTTTTCCATTATTTTATCTGTCTTAAAACTGTTGCTATTTTCATTTCGCACAATTTGTCTGTACAAATTTCTGACGATGAATATTATATATATATTTTGTTTGTTTTAAACAATCAATTGATGTTGGTTTGGATACTGTCTTCGTCAGCGATACATTCATATCAGTCGATTATTATTTCTCAGTTTCTCTCCATAAATCATCGTTCGATCTGTTTTTAATCGATCTATTCATGATATAAGTCATAACTTGTTTGTTTATTTTTTATAAGTTATTTCTATTAGTAGTTTTCAAGCATGCTCATATAAGAATTGTTTAGATCATTCGATCACTTAATTTGTCAATTGGTTAATTAACATCTTATCTTTCCTTTCGTTTACCTTTAATTACGATTTTCTTCATACCTGGATCTTTTTCTTTTCTGATATTATCACTTTTTCATCGTCCTTTACTACATTTTCATCATTTATTCAAAATAAATTTAATCAGTTGAAATCATTGCTATAATGTTGGACCGTTTATCAAAAATTGTTTCCTTTTATTTTAAGAGAGTTAATAATAGATGTAGGCAGAATTAATCAAATAAATTTATCGCATGAACACTATAACCATCAATTTAGTTTCGATCGAAGGATTTCTTTAATCAACAAAAGATTCATTTATTTTTCATCACAAGGACATTAATCATAATTGTGATTATCTTAGACTAAAAATGAAATCAAATTTCAATAAGGTAAATATAAGAATGTTCGGTGTGATATATATATATCAAATGAACTAACTACAAATCACAACATATTTGCTTTCGAAAAATTTCTCTCAAGAGTAAACAAAAACAAAAAGTCATTTCGATAAGTACCATAAAAATTTCCTCTTTTCCTCTCATATGTTCTGAT
>CAKAEH010002005.1:0-18714 GCA_916381525.1 Cercopithifilaria johnstoni
TGGTTCGTTGGAGGCCCATGCTAATGGCAAGTTATTATCTAGAAAATATCGTATAAAAAGTTTGAGAGGCTTCTGTAAGTTTTATGATCTCACTTTTTTCTGATTACTTCAATTTGAAATTTGTACTAAGATAATTATATTCATTATAGTTAAAAAAGAAAAAAAATTTTTCAATTTATCAAATTTCAATCTTAAAAAACTGGTAATTTGTAGTAATAAAATTTGCCTTAATGAAATAATTTGTTTAATCGATTTAATTTCCCATATTTGGATCAATTTATGGGTCAAGTTGTCACTTATCACCTTCCTATTAATGCTCAATGATTATAAACAATTTTTTCATAGGTAGTAATAAAAATAATAGCGAATACCGATATTACGAAGTACTATTTGCGAATATTACGATATTACGATATTACGAAGATTGCGGAATTAAAATGATCGTATCAAAATCAAAATAGTAGTAAAAATTTGACATTGAAAAAGAAATGAAATGAAATGAAATTTCAACTGCTCCGATTTTTTCATTTCAATCATTTTCTCTTTCACTAATTGAAAGAGAAGAATTGTTGAATTCATTTTTACGGAAAATTTTAGTCGAAAAACTTTTCCGTTTCTTTTTTTATGATTAAATAAACAAGAAATCTTATATAGAAATAATTGAAATTTCAATATGAATTATTAAAATTTTTTAATTCGAAATAATTTCGATGAATATAATTCATCGGTATTTAAGCATTTCTTTTGGAGAAGAATTGTGGGAGAGAATGTTTTAGAAATTCCATTCTTCAAATATGGTAATAGTAAGAGTGAAAAACTTTCATTATCAAAAGCTGATATGAAAATTGGCTTATTAATGATAATTTCTTTAAATGTAATAGTGAGAGTGAAACTTTCATTATCAAAAGCTGATATGATAATTAGCTTATTAATGATAATTTCTTTAAATATGATAGTAGTGAGAGTGAAAAACTTTCATTATCAAAAGCTGATATGATAATTAGCTTATTAATGATAATTTCTTTAAATATGATAGTAGTGAGAGTGAAAAACTTTCATTATCAAAAGCTGATATGATAATTAGCTTATTAATGATAATTTCTTTAAATATGATAGTAGTGAGAGTGAAAAACTTTCATTATCAAAAGCTGATATGATAATTAGCTTATTAATGATAATTTCTTTAAATATGATAGTAGTGAGAGTGAAAAACTTCCATTATCAAAAGCTGATATGAAAATTAGCTTATTAATGATAATTTCTTTAAATATGATAATAGTAAGAGTGATACTTTTATTATCAAAAGTTGATATGAAAATTAGCTTATTAATGATAATTTCTTTAAACATGATGATAGTGAGAGAATCTAATTTATCTAATTTATATATCAGCTACCAAAAATTATCAGAATTGACATGAAAATTAGCAGATTAATGAGAGATTTGGTAAAAGTGAAAAAGGAAGATATAATAGAGAGATTTGATAGAAATAAAGAAAAGAGAAATTAATTTAAAATTCATAAAAACTGCTAAAAGAAATTGTTTGAAAAAGATTGTTATACCAGTGAAAAGTTTATTTTGGTAGCTGATATATAAATTAGACTAATTAGAATATTTCACACAAATTTCAAGTTTTCTTTCATTCTCTTTTCATTCATTCCTTATTAATTTTTAACGATTGATCGATGCATAAGGCAAAACGGATACTCTTCTTTCATCATTCCTAATTAGCTTCAACATCTTTACGACAATGATGAATACTTTCAAAACTAATAATACCAACAAAATGATTAAGGAGGGAACAGAAAAGGAAAGTTGGAAGAAGAAATTTTGATAGTCTATAAATTTAATTTTAAAAATAGATTACTTTTTGCTTTTTACCTAAAATGATTTTTTTAAAATTTAGTTAATACATTTTAGTTTTTGCATTTGGGTAAATACTTGGATTCAAACATTCCATCTTGAATTATTTCACTTTTATTAGATTCGGACATATATATCAATCGATCTAGCAAGATATACAGCTGTCAACTCCCATTTATATTCTGGTCCTTTGGTAAACTTATTTTAACATCTATCATATACCGTCTCATCTTTAGCAAAAATTCAAACTACCTTTTAAAAAGACAGAAAGTAAAGAAGTATTTAGAGAGCTAATGAATTGAAGATTTTCAATTTTTCTGCTGCATGTGAATGGACAGTGGTCATATTGCATGGTCATATTGTATTTCCAGTATGAATGTAATTGCTTGTATGAAAAACTAATGAATAAATGCTGAAGGATTAATAAGCATATCAGTCTCATCTGATGATCAAATATTTTGACTCTCATTTATAATATAATAAATTCTCTGCGCAAGCAGAATCGTCATTGGATAGTACCACACTACCATACCGGTAATTATTGTAATAACCAAGCTTGTGAATGGTCAATGTCATATTGCATGGTCATATTGTATTTCCAGTTATGAATGTAATTGCTTTCTGTGTTGCAATTAATTTCCTTTAGTAAACAAGCAAAACACAAATAATAGTTTATCTGAAATCAAAATTTCATTTATATTTTGCTTTTTAGAATTAATTTAATTAAAGGAAAGCCGGGCAATTTTTGAAAGTTCTAAATGATATCACTTGTTCGAGTATACGGCTGCACTTTAATATCATCCATCGTACGCCCACGAACAATTATCGGTGGCGTATTGTGATATATATCGGTGAGAAGTGCATCTATTGAAATCACTGGATCATCCCTCGCAAATTTAACTGCTTCGTCCACCTGAAAATTACACATTTTAACGTGCTTAAAGTAAATAAAGCTAATATTATTAGCTCTTAACTTGTTGTAACAATAATTTGCTGCGACAATAACGTTTGCTAATGTCGAATGTATAATGAATAAAAATGCAAAAACTACGACAATCTCCAACAAAGGTGAAATTGATCATTACTTTTAGCAAGAATTTTTCACTGAATACTTCTTGGAATATTTCCCCATAAATAACCCGAGAAGGGAAGGTAACTCTTTCCCTCATTTAATTTGTATGAGCAATATTATCTGAGAAATTAGAAGGAGCAAAGTTTTTTTGGGAGAATTTTCTTAGATTATAAAAATAGTGTTTCTTTTTTTAAAGTAAGAAAATGCTGTATATCTTTGAATCACCTCATTTTTCGCTTCAATTTCAATTGATTTCAATTCATTCTTCGTAGCCAAATTTGAAGTAAGAATTCTACCTTTTAATAGAGAGATCGGATCGGATGTTTTACGAATATTCTGCACTTCCTTACGAGTTCGGTAGCTATAGTTTTAAATGATTAAATTTGAAAGTTACTTCAGATTTCATTAGATAAAAAGTTGAATTATATGTTACTCTTTCAAATTACTAAAAAAGCAAGAAGATATAGCTCAAAATGATTTTTGAAAAACGTTATCCTTAAAATTCTTCATTCACTCTTAAATTTGATCACCTGATTCCTGGATCAGCAACAGAGTGACCATAGAATCGATAAGTTGAAAATTCAATAAATAATGGACCCCTATCATCAGTAATGCAATATTTCCTGGCGAACTTAATCGACTCTCGTACCGCAAGTACATCCATCCCGTCAACCTGATTTTTTATTAGAAAAAATTTTCACATTGATTATAATCTTTTAATTATTTTCTTTTGAAACAAAGAAATAACGTTTTACCCAAATTCCGGGAATATAATCACCACGGGCATAATAATCGGTTGATGCAGAAGAACGTGAAGCAGGTGTACCCATACCGAAACCATTATTTTCGCAAATAAAAACACACGGTAAACGCCATAAAGCACACATATTTGCCGCTAAAATTGTATCAATTAGAGTTCATCTCTATCTTACGTAACATACGTAAAGCTATACTTTGTATTGCTCAGTAAGATTTGTAGCAATAACATTTATGATAACGCTTCTCATCCTAAAATATAATTCACTATGATAACGTTTCTCATCTTAAAATATAATTCGTTTATTGTAATAAACAATCGTATCATATGATCGTATCATATGATTTTAGATTTTCAAAGATAATTATAATAGCATTTTCTTTTTTGTCAACTACAATAGTATATTTTTATCAATTATAATAATATGTTTTTGTTAACTATAGCGGAATATTTTGTTTGAATAATGCAAGAAATTTAAAAACAAATAGAAACAAAAAATTTTCACAATGGTCAATTTCCTCAAAGTTGCATAAATGTTTCAGTAAGTTACACTGATATTTTAAAATTAAGATAGAAATTGTAAAGTCTAATACGCCTGTTCCAATTTCCTACGAATTGTTTAAATTCTTCTGAAAAAATTCTACTGCTAAAAATTTTTAGAAAACTTCTAAAAATAAAATGGAAAGATGAACTAGAAAGATAAGAAAGTAATATCTTTTGTATTACATATCAAGTTTTTCTAATGATTTTATCTGATATAAAATCCTGATATCTTAATTAATATATAAATTAATTTCTTAATTTCTTGATTATTTCTTAATTAATAAATAAATTAATTTCTTAATTTCTTAATTAATTTCTTAATTAATATAAAATCCTGATATAAACGGATTGCCTTCAAAAAATTCCTGATATAAACGGATTACCTTCAAAAAATTTCTGATACAAAACGGATTACCTTCAAAAAATTCCTGATATGAACGGATTACCTTCAAAAAATTTCTGATACAAAACGGATTACCTTCAAAAAATCCCTGATATAAACGGATTATCTTCAAAAAATTTCTGATACAAAACGGATTACCCTCATAAAGTTGCCCCTGATTTGCAGCACCATCACCATATATCGTGAAACATAAATTTGGCTTTCGATTATATTTCATTGCAAAAGCTATACCAGCGCCAATTGGTTGCTGAGCACCGACAATTCCATTACCACCATAAAAGTTTTTGCCATACATATGCATCGAACCACCTTTTCCGTTGACATTACCATGTGAACGGCCTAAACTTTGAAGTAAATGGCTAAATGTCATTTAAAAAGTTTCAAGTTTAACAAATTCAAATTTAAGAAATACTTGGCTCGATGCATATTTAATCTATGATGGTAGCAGTAGAAGTAGACTTATTTGCTATCAAATACAACGAAAGTGAAATTTATCCCTCTGATAGTAAATATATCTGGAATCTCTTATAGCTTATAGTAACTAACTTCATATCAGATATTTAAATTTTTTTTAGAAAATAATTGCAATCTCAAAATTTTGTTTTACTTTTTAGCTATAAATTGAAATCGATATAAGACCGATATATTATCAGTGTTTACTATGAATTTCTTTTTTTCCAGTGAAACTAACCAAGTAATTCCGAAAAAATTTCTTTTAGATTCCTAGTTAGATAGACAAATCCATGGCAGCGATACGAAGTGATGACAGAATCTTCCGGATCTTTTGCAGCATAAAGTCCAACTGCACAAGCCTCCTGAAATACACGGACAATCTTATCTATCAATTGTCGCTATATCGATGAAAGAACAATAACATGAAAGTTGAAAATATCGTTGAAGAACACAGTATAGAAGTGTAATCATAAATAGTCTGTCAGCAAGTAGCAAATTTCTAACCTGTCCAGCATAAAGATGACAAAAACCACGAATTTTTCGTTCCTTATATAATAAGTCTGCTGCCTGTTCCATTTTACGAATTACCTGAATTTGTTGAAATAATATATTTGGAAAATTTTAAAAAATAAAATGTAAAAATTATAATAGATTTACAGATATAGAATTATAACAGATTTAGAATTATTGTATCCTTTTTTAAGAAGATAATAAATCAGTGTCATATATGATATCCAAACTGTCATCTCTACCTTCAAATATAATTTGTAAACAAGCTTAATAGTATTAGCAGAATTTTAGAATAGCAGAATTTATAACAAATACTATTTCCTACTGGTTAATCAAATAATTTTGATAGCCATCTAATAGAAGATATGATTGAAATTATTGCTAATAGTTCTGAGTGATATTTTCATTAATTTACAAATTCTTAATGGAAGATAATACTATCTCAAAAGAATGCTAAATGATACCAGCATCTTTCTATACATATCCAGAGCATTTGATTTATTAAGAGTAACATTTATTGATGGACCAGTATTTAATCGATGTAATTTAAATGGTGTTGTTTGAAATGATGCTTCGTTCACATGGCGAATTGATTGAATGATAAATGATTGGCGTCGTAGTACGGGAAATATCTATTAAGTAGCAAATATCATTAAATGTTTCAAATTCATTAAAATTTTCATTTTCAATTTTCTATGGAAAATTTTCGAATCATGAAAAAGAGATGGAATGATGAGAATTCCTTTTGTGAATTCTATACATAGATTCCTAATATAACGTGAAGATGGAGCGCAATTTTTTCACGTATTTATTACACCTGTAATTTATTATATCATATATCAGAAGGAAAGAAAATGAGTGATATATGTTTGATTAGAAGAGAATTATTTTGTAATTACTCGATGGTAACATTAATCGTACCTTTAAACGATGTTATTTTTTAAGCAAATCAATTAATGATAGCAATTAATGATATTACTTTAACAACAGATGAGAACATCAACATATTTTGTCGAAAGGATTCGACGTATTCGAAGAATGTGCACCGCTCTTTATCACTAAAAAAATTCTCCACTGCAACATCATTTTTACATTAATGAATTTAAATAAAGATGAAAAGAAAAAGAGGAAAATTTGCATAACCAACCTGGTCTGTAATGAATATGCAAATTTTAAGAAGTAGTAGAATAATCAGTCTTTGTCAATTATCCAGAAATAAAGCAATAGATTCATTGCTACTACTGTTTCAGATTTACGCTAAACGAATTGTCAGAAAACATATTGCCCATAAATGATGTTGAAATTTTGCAATACAGTGATTGAATTTTGAATTTGAGCTTATCAGTATCGTTTAGTCGGATCATCGCTTTACATTGGGTCGGTCACCAATGAGACTGCTCAGATATGTCATTTGCGCGTGACGAATTGTAAAGATTCCGAAAATTTTTCTATCACAATCATATTTTTTCCAAACAACGACAACAAGAAACAATAATCTAGCTTCTCTCAATCTCGCATTCTTTTGTCCTTATCCTGAACATCATGAACCTTCAAGACCGTTCTATTCATTTCCCTCGAAGGACTTCCTGCTCTCTACCGCTCAGCTTCCAAATCTCTGCTTAATGATTTCTCTTTTGTTTTAAGCTTGGAGATTAGAGGTCAGCTAACGAATTTGCAGCGCACTAAGATCTTATCTTCGAATTCGCGATGCGCATAGAATCCTTTGCCATATATATATATATATATATATATATATATCATATATATCATATATATATAAGAAATTGATTACACGAAAGTTAGGGAGTAATGCTACCTTGTAAAAGGCAATTACGTATTGAAGATTCTATGTAAGGTATATCTGAAACATGGCTTAGTAACTCACTTGCCAGATATTTAGTGTGACCATTTGATAGCTTAATAGTTGGAAAAATAGCCATCGCTAACTTATTTTAAACGTACCCTTAGACTGAATCAGTGTTTATTTAATGGTGGCTATTAAATAACCAAGCATTAAAATAACCATTAAATGGATTCAGTTCACTTCTCGAATTCATAAGAAATTGTTTTCTTTTTAAAAGATAATCATTTAGCTTGTCAAGTGGTATTGATTATAGCAATAGGTTCTAATCTTTTTAACGCATTTACACTTGTCTCATCTTTTCTGAGTTATCAGTTGAGTTTGATGTTATGCATAACATTCCTTATATATTTGCCATTTTTTATTTTCATATTTGAACAAATCTCTGTTCAGCTAGCTTCACTATGAGTTTCAGGTCCATTAACTGGGTTTCTTCCTTCGTCATCATCATTTGGATCATTTTCTCAATAATGGTTACAGGTTTTCTTTAAATTTTTAGTTGATTCCGAAAAGATTAGTTTGAGTATGCAGACCTTCTGTGTGGACAAAAAAAGGCAAATATGACAAAAAACGAAGAAACGATCTATTGCATGCGCAAAGAAAGGCTACCAGAATATGAGGAATAATTTATTTATAAATCCCTCTGAGCTTTACTCAGAAAAATTTTAATTTTAATCTCAAATATCTCTATGCTAAAAATTTGCAAGTAAAAGAATACACTTCACTTACAGTAGTGTATAATACTAATGGCTTCCAATAATAAAACGAAAAAATATATCAAGAGGTATGTAAGCAACAAAGAATGTTTCGGAATCGATCATTGTCATGGTTCATTAAAAGATTTTTAAGGGACTAAGCTGGGAATTTGCAAAATATAAAAGAAAAAATAGCTATCATCAAACGTTCACTCCTAATGATTTCAGCAAATCATCGGTTCTGCAATACTTCTGTACGGCACTTTGATCCAGGGTGACACCACGAACATGTTGAGGAGGTGTATTGTGATAGATATCACAGTAAAGAGATTCGAGTGGAAGTGGAGGATCAGTTCGGGAAACGTTTACGGCTTCGTCAATCTGAAATAACGATAAAAATCGCGATAAAAATCTTCAAATTTAATGAAATGTACTAAAGGTTACTACTATTCAAAAAAAATTCCGTTCATCTCAGCAATAACAAGTTTTCATCATCACTCCATAGATATCAAACGCAATTTTCAACAATCCAACCGTGAAAAATCAGATACAATGTTTTGATAGCTGGCATATAGACTTATTTTAAAAAAAAGCACCGTATAGTATGCATATGAACAGGGCATTTTTTACTTCTGTTAATGATGAGATAAATTTTCAAGAGCTTGAAAGAAACAACTTTTTATCAAAAACATATGATTCAGTTTTTTAAATATGGAAAGCTAGGGATAACCTCTTTCTTGACTTGTTTATCCATTTCTTTCAATTCTTCCTCGGAAACCAATCCGGCAGTAACAATCCTATCTTTAAAACCCGTGATCGGGTCGCGAGATTTGCGCATTTGCTGCACCTCGTCCCGAGTTCGATAACTGAAAATATCATGTGTATGAACGGAAGTCAGCCATTCATTTCTTTTATTTTTGGTTCTTCTTTAGAACTTCTAAAGTTTCCGAAATATGCTAACCTCGTTCCCGGATCTGACATTGAATGGCCAGAATATCGATAAGTAGCAAATTCTAACATAAGAGGACCCTTTCCAGTATTGCAATATTCCCTTGACCATCTCACTGCTTCTCGAACAGCAAGAACATCCATACCATCAGCCTAAAATTATTTCAAAATATTATTGCCTATCTGAACTGCTACTACAGATTAAATTCCTATAACAATTGCTATTAAACCTACCCAGACACCTGGTATATAATCGCCACGTGTGTAGTAGTCTGTTACAGCAGACGCACGATCAGCTGGTGTACCCATACCATACCCATTGTTTTCACAGATAAAGATGCATGGTAGATTCCATAATGCACACATATTAATGACTAAAAAACACTTTGATATTAGCTCATTTTTGCTTAAATGATTTCAATAAGTCCCCTTCTTCCTAACCGTTCCACTTCTTTCCTAAGAATGCTAAAAATTTGCTTGCATGAACAAATGAAGGAACATTTCTCTACTTTATAAACTGTAGAATTCTACCAATTACCTGATAATAATGTACTAATGAAATGATTATGTATGAATCTCACCTTTATTAACAATAAGCTCTCATTACATACCAATGAACTGTTAAAGACTAAAAGGAGACTGAACCTTCAAATAGTTGCCCTTGGTTTGCTGCGCCATCACCATACACAGTATATGTAACATTCTTTTTCTTATTATACTTAAGAGCAAATGCTAGGCCAGCGCCAAGTGATTGTTGTGCGCCAACAATGCCATTACCGCCGAAGAAGTTTTTGTTATACATATGCATGGAACCACCTTTTCCGTGCACATTACCAGAACGTCGACCTAAAAACGATGAATATGCCCGTAACTTTTAATTTCGTTATAATTTTATAGCATAATGACTATTTTACAATATTTTATTCTGACTTGTTACTTCGTCTTTTCGAGATGCAATGCTCACAAAAACTTAAAAACTTTACAAATGTATTTCTCTCACTACTGACCTGTCAATTCCGATAAAATTTCGGCGACTCCCGATCCAGTTAAATAGGTAAACGCGTGGCAACGATATGAAGTGATTAAAGCGTCTTCACTGTCCTTCGATGCACAAAGTCCAACTGCGATCGCTTCCTAATGAAGAAATACAGTAGTCTGAGCAACTTTTTAGCAGAGGTGAACAACGAAAAAGGAAGACTCGAAATGCAAAAGAAGGAGGATGGACTGATAATTTCATGGTTGTCATAAAAAGTGTTCGAAAATTAATTATATATCGATTAGTTCAGATACATATTTTATCAATTGTAGGAATAATAAGACTATAACAAATATGAAATTTATCACCTGTCCTACATACAAATGGCAGAAACCACGGACAAATCTCTCCTTATAAAGATTTCCCGCCGCCATTTCCATCCGTCTGATTACCTGCAATACATCGCTTCCAGAAAGGATTAGTACATTTTTGCAGATTTAACATGTATAAGTTAAACGTATTCCAAGTATATATACGATAGATGTAAACAGATGTAATATTACATGAAGCAAACAAAACTAACCGACATTTGACGATAGTAATCTAAAGCATCATCTCTTGTAACAGAAACATTCGTTGATGGACCAGATTCTAGTCGATGTAACTTATACGGTTTCGTTTGAAAAGATGCTTCTTTGCTAGCCAAACGAATCGAAAATGCTATCAACGATTGTTGTTGCACAGGTGCCTGGAAATAATGCAACCTGAATAATGAATGATGTCATCTATAAGATATGATTTCTGAATTATGGATATCAAAAGAAATAATTTGAAGTGTATTCTCTTCTCATTTTTGAAGTTTACACAGTGAAAGAGAAAAAAGTTTATTTATTTTCTTTACCTTAGATGCTTTGATTACATTGGATAGAACGTTGATCATAATTAGCAAGCCAAATTAACTTCTCGCACTGCAAAAAAGTTCACGATATATACAAAAAATTTCTATTAATATACGGATAAATGTATCCTTCCTGTTTCTGTGATCAATTTAATTAGATTATTTGAAGATTACGTAAATTTAATAGCGCAATAGTTTGATGGATAGATAGCAACAAATATCATATAATAAAATGTGAAGGAAATTGCTTCACGGATAAGTGAATATAAAAGGAAAGAGGGAATGATGAGAAAGATGAGAGAAAGAATGTGATTCATGACGAATTTCTGGCGTTTAAAATTTGGTGATTTCAAAGTGATTTTGTTAAACTACAAATTTATAACTTGTATTGTTAGTTCTATCATATTTGTAGACAAGTAAGTACTGTAGAATTAGGATAGTATTGAAATAGTAAAATATGTGTCTGTTTTTTCTGTTGATATTTTTTTGTTTGCGTATTATTTAATCTCTTTTTATTATTCTGTCAACATATTGGTGAAATTTTCGACTAGGAATAAATTATGTTCTTCTCTAATACCTGTTTTGGTTTTGGTATGAAAACACCCAATGAAAATGTTTTGGTTTCAAATACAATGAAAAGTGATAGCAGTGATAATCTAGTGACCAAAATTGGCTTATTTGGCATAGATTACTACTTTGAGGCACTGTGCAATCACAGTAGTGAAAAGAAATGGATGATAATGTTCCGTCAGATCGGAATTCCTTTTTATTAACTGAGATATTTCAAGGATTTTATTTTCAAGAATAAACAACATTTAAGCAAATAAGTTTTCGGTTTTAAATCCGCGGTTTTAAATCTCTAACTTGTTAAAATACTACAGATGAGATGTACACAAGATGTTGAAATGGAAAGAGATCATGAAGATCAGATCATGAGATCACCAAAAGTTTTTTTGCACTTTACAAATCTAAAAATGAAATCAAAATTATTGCAAAAAAAAGGATAAGATAAAAAAAATAAAATAAAAATCAATTTAATTAGTCTACCCCTTAAGTTTAACAATAAACTTATATTAATAATAACCTAAGTTTAATAATAACTTGATATATTTAATAATAATAACTTTTATTTTTCAATAATAACTAATAATAATAACTTCCATATTCGATGAAGCAATAAGGTAGAGAATAAGGTAAAGGAAATATGTAATAACTTATCGTTTTTCAAATCACAATAATTTTCAAATAGGTTTTCGGATGAAACATTTATTCATAACATTCACTACAATAAGGTCTATAGAAATTCTGTAAGTGCCATAAAGATTTAATGTTTATCAAAATGAAAAGCATCCATAAGCTCCAGTGAGCAAAGCATTTAATATGAGTTCATTTATTGAAATTTTAGCTTTAAAGAGGTGGTGAAAGAAAAGAAGGAAATTTTATTGATGGATTTCAGAGAAGTATGAAAGTAGCGAAAGTTAGGGAAAACATTTTCACACTAGAAGAATGGAGCAAAATGTATGTTCTAATATATTTTTCCTTTCGAAAGAATTTGACACCGTCACTGTTAAGTGTTTCAAATATGTTTACTTTTGCTGCATACCCATTCGGTTTCCGACTTATTTTCCGAATGTGGAAAATTGAAAATTACACAACAAGAACAAATTCCATAAAGACTTCTCAAATCAGTTTTTCGTCACCAAAATTTCTATGATGTTGCAGAATTTCTCGTTGAAGTTACAACATCTCTGTTTTTTAAATATTGTTTGCAAACAAATAGAGCATGCAAGTAAATGTGAAATTGCAATCAGTTAACTAATGATTAAAGCTAGAAAATAGCATTATTTCGTGTTGTCTAACTTGATGTGAGTGAGAAACAATGAAATCAAAGAGAAAATTAAAACAAATTGAGCAGACAAGCAGTATGTGAAAACTATAAGTGAACAAAAAGATAGCACGTGAAAAAAATGGTTGAACCATTGTGCAAAAAGTATAACCCAATTTATCTAGATTAAACGAGAAATTCCGCAACATTATAGAAATTTTGGTGACAAAAAACTGATTGAGAAGTCTTTACAGAATTTATTCCTATTGTGTAATTTTTCAACTTCTCATACCAGAAAAATAAATCGGAAACTAAACGGATATGCAGTAAGAGTAAACTTGTTTGAAACATTAACAGCTGGTTGGATATCAAATTTTTTCGGAAGGAAAAATATTTTAGAGCAAAAATTATTTCAGCTATGGACTTAGTTTGCTTTGTCTACCAATAATATAACCAGGAAAAGGATTGAATTAAATGTGACGTATTGCATTTAATAAGTTTATTTAGGGAGAACTATGTGTATTCAGTATGGTAGATGATTCGGTATTTTCAGCCACGTAGATCTGTCATCTCTTCAAATGATGTGAAATTTGATCGAAATTTTTTCAGTGTTGAAATTTGCACTCAAAGCTCACTTGAAATATTTCTATGAAGCTTAAAAACTGATCACTGCTCCAACGAATTTTGTTCAATGTTCTCCTATACGTCCTCGGGATTATAAAATATATCCGTAACTTCTCAGTTTTCTTGATTCGTTTCAATAGAATTTCATTTACTTTGAAAAGTACTACATACTTGCATCCTATCTTTTGCATAACCCATTTATTTCTTTTCCACATTTGTAGATTATTCCATCTATATGCAACGTGAAAAAGAAACTACTGTAAAAACTATTATCATTTCTAGCAGTAGTAGATTTATGAAGTTTGAAAGGTTGAGTTGTATCGATTCCAGATCATAACAATCCTACTATAACCATAACAAATAGTCACAACAAATTAATTCTTTGTCAATCATAACAACCCTATTATGACTTCAATTAAATCCATTAAAAGACATTTCACATTGATTTAAATTTGAAACAGACATATTATTCCTTCTTTTAGCTTTTAAATTAAAATGCAGTATTAACGACTTAAGTTATTAATCAAAAAAAAGTGTCGCGACTTTCTGCAATGCTAATTTCGACACTTCATAATAATGGATTGCAAAATAATTGGAGGTTTTCATCAAATACGATTCGATGAATAATTCGTTTCTCCTCTCATATGAATTATTCAGTTTTTATGAATAAGACACCAGACATCAATCTTTAGCATGACATATTTATTTCTTTCCAGAACTTGTGGATTATTCCATTTATCCGCAACATCGCTGTTTCTTGTCATATAATTCGCGAAAAAAAAAAACTCAATTCATCAAAATCTTAATTCAATATACATTTTGAATCCAAAGTATCAAGATCTTGAAAAAAATGTACTTTAAAAAGACGAAAATAACGTAAAATTCATAATACGAATGGAGACACCATTTTACGACAATACAAGATTATCTAGAGGAAGTACAGATAACCTAGTAAGACCGATAAGATCAATTCTTCACCTATTAATAACAGAAATTTCGGAATGAGGCAGTTGATTCATCGTTAAAAACGGATGAATGAAATTGTGAAGCAGATAAAGCTGCATCTGCACATTCATTTCTCATTATAAAAACATTGCAGAAGAATTTGTACCTATGACGAGATTCAATTAAAAATAAACACAAGAAAGTATTTCAAACATGTTTATTTATTCATAAAAAAAACAAATCTTAAGAGATTTCTAACATACTCGAAGTGCTATCAGCCCTGTTTTTCCATTATCCGTAATTAACTAAGGTATTGTTACAAAATTCCGAAGAATCAAGTTTAACAAAATAATGATAGCAAAGAAGAACACTCATTGGAAAATGATCGAATGCCATGGGAAAATGCGATTAACCGAGAATATTGGTTTTGTTCGCTTTTTCGGAAAAGAGTATATTTTGTGATTAAAATCACTTTACACGACAATAAAAGTGAGAGAAACAGCTTTAAATGGGATACTAGAAAGCCAAAAAACAAATTTAGTAGATAGAAGATAATGAGATTACTTCATTTTCACAACTGTATTATGCATTTGACCGTCTAGACCGTCCTCTATCAGTTCAACTTTTTTATTGCTTTCCGTTAATCCTACAACTTAATTGCAGCCCTAATAAATTTGACAGGGAAAAACAAATCAACGTGGAGAAAATCATCATACTACAAAACAGCCCACATTGTCAAGTTAAAAGTATACAGCGCACTAAGAAAAATGCATCAAAAAATTTAGAAAGAAACTTTTAAAATTCAAAAATACTAACAGGAACACAAATTGAAAGTAATTCTCGGCTATACATTGCTGTTTGTTGTTAATACGCCATTGAGACTTTAAGCTTAAATCTTTTATTTNCTTTTATTTTGATTTTGACGCCAGCTTTTCCTTTATCCACGCTCGAATTTTTGTTTTTAAAGCAATATCTAGAATTGGAAGAACCTATATTTTTAACAGCAAAGACATAGCATTTACTTCATCACACTTTCGACTTCATCTTAAAACGATTTATACTGGAGTATGAAGAGTTGAAGGTGTTAATCCAAATAAGTCAAACAGATGGTTTTGACTTGAAACGAACGATATGGATTACTAATTTAAAAGATGCTCAATTATCGGAGATCTACTTCAAATCTTAATAATCATGCCATTTTTTGAGATAATTAAGAAAGCTGAAGAAAATGAGACGATAGATAAAATTACCAGATACAAGTTGAGTTTCGCATAAAGGCTGCCGAGTAAATGGATCCGTTTGAGAGCTGAGCAAATGACGCATAATATGTTTCCGGTCCATTTTATGTCCTGATGGCAGAATTACAGGATCAGTCATCAGTGTGTTCATTACTGGATCTGCAATTACAAGAAAGCGGATCGCAAATACGACGTTCTAATTTCAAAAAACCAATTATGACGTTAAAAACTGATAAAGCCTGAACTGATAAAGCCGCACCGATGCATATTAAGAACCCGAAATAACTAAAAATGTAGACGTGAGATTTCAATAATATAAGGACCGTTATGCTGAAGTTTAACGCAGGGCAATGTAAAAAATAAAAAACCTGTTTGCCATAATTTGTAAAACAAAATTACCTCTGAAATCATCCGGAACATCATCTCCGAAATCTTCTTCATTCTGAGCCTTCTGCTTCCAGATTCGTTGCGTCATATCGGCAAGATTTTTCAAGAGTTCGATTTCATTTATAGGTACAATATTATTAGTGGTTAACCGTGAAAGCACCATTGAAAATACATCTGGGGAGTACGAACGCTGTAAGTGCTTGCTTAAGCAGTGATTATGAACACCTTTATAAGCATAATCTTTTCATCCAGAGAGATGAAATGAAAATGAATAGGTAGCCAAAATCATGATTTTCTTGCAATTTGTTTTAATGAAATTGTAGCATCAGTAGCACAAATGGATGAATAATCTGTAGTGTTCCATGAACCTTACCAATCCTTAATAGAATAACGAAGGAATTTTCAAAGCATAAGATAGGTGAAGCGGATAATCAAAAAATAAATTACTACATCCAAATTCAAGAATTACCTCATCATTAGCAATGCATTCTGCAAATTTCTCTGACGATAAATTTAAGTACACATTTACTATTTGTTGTAATAGAGCTCGTGGCTCCCACATAAACCGACGTACTGCGTCACGTACTTTCAGTTCCGTACATTTTGGACCACATAACTGTGACACATTGTAATCCAACATTGAAGCCAATCGTTCACCCAGCAACTGAAGCTTCATTGAAAGTGAAAAAAACTCATAAATCTATAGGATTTTGAATATGAACAATTTAAGTGAATGAAAGCATGCCAAAACACTAATCAAAGAACAATTATTAAAAATTAAGAATTAGAATTAAGAATGAAAAAATGTAAGGTAGATAGTTGCATAACGATCAACCGACTGCACTACAATTTAAATAGTTCAGGTAATCAGATTTGTGCTTCCTATTATCAGCAATAAATGGATTTTAAAATCAAACCGGTTCATAGAACGGTTCAGGTGCATCAGCAGTTAAATATGTGAAAAGATCCAACGTATCACGTCCAAGTATTAACCAGTTTCGTACACCTCGTTTTGCTTCCAACAATGCATCTTCTTTCATTTGACGTTCCTCATCACCGAGATTGGACCATTCATTGCTTTCCTTCAGTGTTTCAATGTCGTGTATTTTTTTCAGCGCAAGCAATGATTCATCCAACAAATAGGTTGCATCATTAATAACCATATTGACAAAACGAATGAAATCAGGTGAGCATTCTCTGAAACACAATAAATATATCTGATGTGCTGAGCAGACCTTCCATAGTTAACGAATATCCTTTGATTGCAGCAAAGCATAACATCAAAACATGTATAAAAATTACTAATTGTGGGAAGTATGACAGACCATAATGTCAGAACTTTAAAAAATTTCAGTTCGAATTAGAAAAGTTCTTTTCTAATTCTATTAAATTAAAATCTCCAAGAAAATTTATTTAGCAAATTTTTACAATATGGATGAAAAAATTGACCTTGCATAAGAAGTAATATTACTTCTGTAGATTGTACTTTCCCAAAGAGAGCGAAATATCACTTGAATCGATCGTCTGATATTAAATTTATCGTAGAATTCCGTGCTTGCTCCTGTTGACTCCACATCTAAGATCATTTGAAATGAAATGAAATAAAACTAAAAAATCAAGGAAAATGAATCGAAAACTGAAAGTTACAATACCCGCATAGAATTTGACAAGACTAGGAAAGAGTCGATCAATAGCTAGCGGAGAATTGATAACAGAAAGATGGAACTGATATGCAGCAGGTAAAATTGCAGGACAGACCATGAATAAAACTTCCACTATCTAAAATTTGCTTTCCCAAGCAGTAAGATTAGTCGAATTTCAAATGTAATATAATCGATGTTAGCGAGACTTAATATAAACCATTTCGTACTGTATACTTGCAATTCTGGTCGTCAATTTTAATTTGCACGTATGTTATAATTTTAAAAAACTGAAAAATCATTTTCTTTCTTATGAATTCTGCTCAGAGATTCACATCCTATGTCATTTAGTAATTTACTTCTTCGAAAATACGAATTCCCATTTCTAAATATAATAAAAGGAGATATTTAGGTTAGATACTAACAAACGCTTAAGCAATAAACCTTTGCCGCAAGAAATTTATTGTTAAAATAATGAGTGCTGCAAATAAATACGAGTAGCTGCTGAGGCAAGTCCAGTCGACTTTCCAGAAGTATAACCGGATTATTCCTACAATATTAATCAGGACATTATGTGAAGCAGTATCTTCTCCTTCATCCATAAAATTTGCGAAATAAATCCATTTAGTCAAAAAGTAATAATAAGTTGGATGTGACGCCGACTTAAAGATAAGTCACTAACTTCAGTAGAAAGACAATGAAGTCGAGAGAGTTTTCCAAAAAGAACTCTGGCATAGCTCCGAACAAATCTGGGGCTACGGGTGGAAGTAAACCATCGTTAATGCTGAAAAAATACAATAAAAATAGATCCAGAACATATATGTATTTGAACCTACAGATAAATAATACAGATTATCAGGAAACTGAAAAAACGAGCAAAAAAAATATTTCATTGCATACATTATCGGAAATTTTAGCAATTTCGGATAACTAACAAATTAGGATTTATAATGTTGATGATGAACGTAAGCTGACGGCTGCAGAATTCCAAAGCTCGATGGAGAAACACCGGATCGTATAGAGCTGCTTCCAAACACATAATTCTTCGAATGAGTCTCTGAAAAATAAAATGAGTAG
>CAKAEH010002006.1:0-18617 GCA_916381525.1 Cercopithifilaria johnstoni
AGCACAGAGAAATATTTGAACCATTTTTATCTCAATATTCTTTAAACTCACACGGCAACAATATCATACGGAAATTCATGGGTCAGCAACTGAAGAAATTGATTCAAATTACATCAAATTTTAAAACAAGACAAGTCCACAATACGCCTGGTTAAAACGAAAAAAAAGATCGGACTTTTCCAGTAGGATCAAATCTTGTGAATAAAATGACACAATCATCACCCTGACATCGCTACCAGAAAAGAAGGTATAACTTAATTTAAAAACTTTGTTGACGAACAAAATCATTGAATTGTGGTAAAATAGAGGCGCTCAGAGTCCCCAGAACATGTCGCATTATTAACCGTTCTAACCATATAATTTCAGTTTTCTTAAAGCCAATAAAGGTAACGATTTTCTAAAAGCCAATAAAAGTAACAACAAAACAGCAAACATAAATTCAACAAAGGAATAAAGAATAAGTTTGCAGGGGACAGCAGAAAGACAAAGGAATGAAATCAAGTTTTGTAAACAATTAAATGTATTCTGTGAATAAATAAGCGTAATAATCAAATATTGTCAAAAATTCTGGATAAAAAGTATAAATATGCAAGGATGTGTAAGTAACACACCCTAATTATTACGATGACTATTTCGATACTTTAAATTTAACAATCAATAATTTCGAAAGACAGAGATTGATAATGGGTAAGAATCAAATGTTATAAGAAACATACTACCCTGATGATCAATTATCTATCTCCTTATATTACTAATCAAAAAGATTTAGCTAATTGAATAGGATTGTTTAGTTTCCTTGCAATTAGCCAATTCCCAACTTCATTTCTCGGAAGCCAAGAAACTGGAACTAAATGGAATATCGTTTTTCGCTTTTTCTTGGTATGTTTTTCGTATTATTTATTTCTCGACAAATGTATTTCCATTCTAGTTACTCTATATATTTTTTTCCACAATTCCTCACTAAATTGCACACAAAACCGTAAATTTATTAAGATGTTCGAAAACGCTTTTAGTTCCAAATTAATTTTAAAAACCGATCTCACTTTTTGAATTCCATATTATCACACACTACAGATCAAATGCAGTAGTAAGTTAAGAATGCGCCTAGAAGTTTGATAACTTTTTGGAATGCAATATTTTACTTTAACTAGCATTTGGCTATAACTATATCTTAAAGGAAATAATTTATTCTAAATCCGAAATTCCCAGAAGTCTGAAAAAAGTTTAATATTAAGATCCCATACTATTCAAGCTTCATAGGCTGAAAAGTGATAATTACAATAAAATGAATGATATCACTAAAATTGCACTATTTCACCAGAGCTTTTGTATCTAAAAACTTTGCCGAAGTTAAATGCTAGCAAACATCTAAATAAATAAGTCATTTAAAAAATGAACGAAACAACAAAATGTAAAACAATACTCAATATAGTTCATTACTTTTTCTTAAGCAATGACTTCAATCTCATCCTCATCACGAAGTCGATCATCACTTGCTCCTGCAGCTTGTGCCACAACTTGTGTAGGATTTGCTGGTACACCGCGCTGTCGTTTCTTACCTAATAACCCATCAGCAGCCAGAACCCTAAATTTTTCAATAATAAATTTCTCGAAAATCTTTTGTAGAATAATTTTATTTAAGAATTCCACATTACTGGTCAGTGTTCAAAAGAGTGCAAAAATTATTTAAAGGAAAAATAAGTTACGTGATGAAGGTTCGAGGGAGAGGTTAGTAAAATGAACCATACGTTGAATCAGTTAATATCAAGCAGATTTCAAAGTGCGAGGATCAGTTTTAATCTCGTTTGACAATATGCAGTATTCATATTAAGCCGTATCCCTTAAGATCATTTCTATTTATAACTAACCTATATAGGAGGACGATATTAGTGGCGGCGAGTGAAACGATGACGACAAATGTAATCAGTGTAAGGTACCATACCATTTTCCAGGCTGTCGTAATTTGCCAATACAGCAAATAAGTACTAACAGCTATGCGAAATATAATAAATGTAACAATATTCAACAGTGCAATGATACGAAATGGTGTCGAAGATTTGTCAACTCGATAGAGATTTAACATGGAACGTGAATGTAGAAAAATGCTGTTAAGTTCCATTAGAAGTCCACAGACAACCACTCCTGAAATTTCTCAAAAACATGTTATGAAGTTGGAACTAGAAAAAGAAATCCGAAAACATGTTATTTCATTAATGTGTTATGTTAACCAAATGATATGTTTTTCGGTCTTTTTTGACTCATTTACTTCTTGCTTTCAACACGAAGAATTATTCTCAGCAAAATAAAAGTATAATTATAATCATCAAACAGATATCATGAATACAAATATCATAATTTATGATGGCGAATCAAACAATAAGATAATTAGGATAAAAAGAAAACACATTCTCAAAATGACCAAAATTCTATAATAAAAATAAAAAAAAAACCTAAAAACTTATTCGTCGCATAGTTAGTACTAAATGCTATGAGAACGACGATATGGTGGAAGAGTAGTTCAATGATCCGTAATGACTGTTCGTTCATAAGCAAATCAGTAAGATCATGCATCAAATAGCCTGTTGAAACTACCAACTGTAACAAATATATTAAAAATATGAAGTTCCATTAATTATAAATCATTCTCTCAAAATGTTTAAAAATAACTCTCAAAAAATTTCAGACTAGTAATTTATTTTACTTGTCACTGCAGCTATTATGGATACCACAGGTCTTGCTTCTATCAAAGAAAAAGGAAATATATCGCGGTTATTCTTCTTGAACTTCGTTTTCGTTAATATCTTCAGTACAGTATGTAAACAAATTGTTTAGTTTTATCTTCATTCTAAACACACTGTGGAGAAAAAGAAATATTAAGTTCAGTTTCATCCTTAATTGACAATTTATCATTCCCACCTTTTTACCTTAATGCTTTACCTTAATTTTTTTTTTATTATTCTATGTTAGTACTATACAGACTCGATGCAATGAAAGTATAGGAATCAAAAAACAAAACAAACAGGAATATCAAACATCTGTCACTAATTCTCAAAGAAACAAATGAAAAAAACCCACCAAATAATAAGCCATAGTATTTCTATAATTTACCATATCTTCCATTAACTTTGGATAAACAATAATTGCATAAAGTGCCCAGAAACCGGATATTACCGAATGTCCTAATGAAACAGCTTCATTGCTAATCCTCCAGCGCCTATTTGGAGGTGTAGCCTGTAATAACATTTGGAATTCAATTAAGATTGTTAAAATATAGAATTTCCCGCTTATCTTGGAAATAATCAAATCGTACCATCGATGCAAGTACATGCTGTGAAGTAGCCTATACTTCATGGTATGTTACTTGACTCATGAAATGCTTCCTGAGCTTTATGAAAATGACGAAAAATGCTTAAACATACCAACAATGGTTGACTTCCATGGCTATCCACAAAGGTATTTGGATGATTGCTACTTTTACTCCATCCAAAATATGAGAATGTTCTGAAGATACATGTTCCAAATAAGTACCATCGAACAATAAATTGCGAGAAGCGAAAGCACAGAAATGATAGAAACACCTAAAACGAAAATATTAGGGTTATTGAATTTTGTTTTGTACAAAATGATATATTCTAATGAATTTTATATCCACGTAGGTCCTTACATGTCATACATAAGTTATCCTATTTATTTAAATATTTGAATTCCTCAAAAAATTGAATACTTACATTTCATTCAAAAAATTAAATTTTTTTTTGTGAAATTAAATCGTTCACTTGGGAAATGTAATTATTCACTTCGGGAATTGAATTTGATTTACCTGTGAACAACCAATACCAACTTTTTTCCAATCCCAGTCCACAAATTCGCTTGTCATACCCGGCAATTACCCAGTAGCCCGGCAAATTCTATACTATCTATGTCGTTGCCAGTTTACTTTAGGCCACCAAATTGAAATTAAGATAATCGGAAAAAAAAATCAAATTATCTAAATTCAAGCAGTATCAAAAACGCCGATAGCTGTGTCTGAACAAAAACAAAAACATGACTAATTTAAATCTTTCTGATTTCCTCGACATGATATTTGATTATTAAAAATCTATTAGACTAATTTTGCGATTAATTATCGCAACTCATTTCGATAGCTGCTTATGCGCTTATATTCAGGTTTACAATTATCTGCTTGAAATTAAGAAAGTCGGACAAATAAATATATTGTGATCTTTTCCACACTCAAAAAAAGAAAAAATTGATATAAATTTTAGTACAAATTATTTTCTGGACTACCTTTGTCCGACTTTGGCAAACCTAGTTTAGAAAATTTAAAATCCTTCTGTTTTTTCTGTAAAAAGATCAATCTAATTCAAAGAAATCAATCTAATCTAATCTAATCTAATTAAGAACAGCTAACTTTGCATCTTACAAGAATCTAAGTCATCGAAAGTTTTTGCTAAAAGATTTCATTGTTTTATTAAAGAATAAATTTGGTGTGAAATTCCAATAACATCATTTTGCAATATTTTATGCGCAAAAGAAAACGTTATGTTTAACAAATATACTGAATATATTAGATAATATTCACATATATTGAGAGAATTGAAAATTTATTGGCATAGATTGAAAAGAAAACGAAAATGCAAAGTAAGTATAGAATAAAAATAGAAGGTAATTACAGAGTGACCACGAACTGACCCTAAAAAAATCACATATCGCGAGATAGCTATCAACCTAGTAGTGAAATGCTTCCGTGCCCGCTAACAATGTGGTCTAATCTGTTAATCTTGTCCGTAGGTTTTTATCAATCTTTAATTGTATCATGGTATCAGTGATGTTTTGTGTCTCTTAACCACTGCTTTTTAATGCCTAAAATCGTTTCAATTTTTCTCATGTATTTTTTTTAGCTTTTTGTTAGCTTTCTGAATTAACTATCTTCAGAGGAATTTTTGTTTTCACAGATTTGTTAAAGTTCCGTCATTTGTTTGATTACTTATCTACCTGCTTAATTATTTAGTAGGTTTCATTACTAAATGGCTAGTTTCAAGCAATACGTACCTCATTACTTAATCATATAGCTTCTTAAATAGTTAGGAATTGTAATTATTATATAATTCACTGAATTATCACTATTAATTTCGCGCATAAGTGATAATTGTTGGTAGTTTCATTAATTAATTAGTGATAATAAAGAAAAACGAGTATAATTCAATAAATTGACTGAAATTTTTATCAGATTTTTTGAGTGCTATCAGGAAAGGAAAAATTTTGTTGATTGAAATAAACAGGTAAGTTAATTACATCATCCGTATAAATAAAAGTATTATATTTGTGAAAAACTAATTATTGGGTAATCTTCAAAAAAAAAAATTAACTGGTGCCAATTAATACCGGTGGCGCAATTAAAACTCATATCTGTTTACTTTTCAAAATGATGTCAAACCTCTTTTTAAATCAAAATTTCAATTACAAATGAAAAAGTAACTTTTTGAGCTGACAAACTTGGCAAAGTAAAAATATTGAAGATGACTAAGCAGAGAATATTCGTTATCAAATATGGATGAATCATAAGTGAGTAAATGATATGATTCATTGTTATCGTGTATTCAGTTCCAATCCAGTTTTAGTTTAACAAATTGTTGATCAAGCTTTGGTTGGCTGATTAGTGGATTCATAAGAGAGAGGGAGAGAAAGAGAAATAATTATGGAAGCAAAGATATGTTGAAATTTTTATTTCGATAAATAATTATTTACAGAAATCCATTTTCACATTTTGGAATTATAAAATCTAGTGAGAATTACCTGTTTTACACCTTTATAAATCTCAAAACATTAGGAAATGTTTGATGAAGCGTAAAATTTCTTTTGGTAATTATAGTAATTATTTGCTGTAAAACATTTGAACATTCGTTATTAATTATTACTATTGTTATTATTATTATTGCCATTATTGCTATCATATCATATAGAAGTTAGTATTTATAGATGCATTAAATATATTAGCAGTAATATATTGTACCGTATGGTAAATATAATATGGTAAGTTAATGTATGTAACATACATAAATGAACGATAATGATATTAGTAAAGTGTAATCTAACAATCATTTTATTAATTAAATCTATGCAAAAAGGCAAAATCCAGTAGTAATATCAAACACAACAGCTATAGCAAACCAAATTGAATAAGACATAAATATTAGCATAAGGAGATAATTAATGATAAGTTGTATCATAAATAATGCTACTAGAAATATTTGATAACAGGCGATCTTTATAAATCTGAAAAAAGAATGAATTTGACTTTAAAAGAGAAGAAAGGTTAAATCTTTGACATTTCTACTTTTCATAGTTCTTTTAAATGTTCATTTAAGCTGTTAAATAAATCATAATCAAGCTTAACTTATGTAACAAGATAGTACTCGTTTGGGAGAAATTCAATATCGAAAATCATTACTGTATCTATAGTAGTAAAGTAACATATGATTGATTACTTGATGTGTATAAATTACCGGCGAAGTATTATTTTATGGTGTAATTAGAAACAAAATTAGAGTAAAAATAAATTGAGGTTAATTGAAGGAAGAGAAATAAGTATATAGAATCTAAAATTGATAGAGTTAGTTAAAAAGATTTTTAAGATTATTTGTTTACCTTTTTTTGTACACTTAATCTAATATGTGAATGAATTTATTTTGTTGATAACATTGTTTAATCTAAAATATTATGCATGAATAAAACAGGCTTAACTTACCTTGTGTTATCTATTGTTAATGATGATTTCGAAATTTTTGAATTAAATTTTTTTCGTACGAATTTGATCGCTCCAAAAAATATTCCAAGCAAATAAATTCCAATACAACTGATAATCATTTCTGATAAGAGTAAATTTTTAATTTTCCTTAAAATTTTAACAAAGTTCATAGTTCACTAAAAAAATCTCCCGAAGTATTTTTTATTATTAAAGAATTAATTGATGTTCAAACTTTTCAATATCTATTATTATTAGATGAATTCATGATTGAAATTATATATGTCTAAATGATCTTGAATGATTACCATTATTGTTAGAACTTTATCAATAAGTTAAACTAATGATAAATGAAAATATGTATGTGATAGATTTGAATCATATTTAGCAATTTTTTTGTTTACTTACTCCATGTAGTATCGATTTTCCACGATTGAAATAATAGAATATCGTTGACTGTGAAATGAAACCACGACCACATCCTTAATCTTTTTTTGATCTGAAATTTATTTCAAATTGAAATTTTATTTTAACAGTGGAATTATTTGATGAATAAGTATACAAGATAAATAACAATCAAAGCTGGTAAGTTTTGATTGTTATTACGTTGTATATATAATCAGAGCTGGTAAGTTCTGTTTATAATTTCTCATTCAACTTTTTTTTTTTGTTCAAATAAAATCAAAATCTGATTACGGAAGATCAAAAGTCAAAAATAGAATTTTGATTTTATTTGAACTAAGAAAAAAAAAGTTGAATTTCCCTCGAATTATATACGATACGATGAATTTATGCTTTTTACTACAAATTATGATTGCAATTTGAGGAAGTAATAATCATTGATAATATTAGTTTCGATGATAGTAGTAATTAACTTATAGTAATTAACTTTACTTTAATTGAAGTTTTTTCTCTAAAAAGCGAAAAAAATGTTGAATGAATTTATTTATTTATTTATTACGAAAGCTTATCATTCTTTTTCTCCTATTTGTATAAATAAATATTGGATGATATTAGATTCACTGAAATTATTATTTTATATCCATTATGAAATTTTAATACTTCAAATTTCTTAGTTTTTACAAATAAACACTACGATTTGTTTTGTAAGTAACTTCTTTATTTCTTTCAGCATTCAACTTAGAAGTTATATTTCTTCATAATTAATGTACCAATAAAGTTAGGTAACCACAGGTTAATTTTTCATAATTTATAACAAATTATATTATAGGTTTTATCTCAAAAAGCAAATTAAAGAATAACCTACGAAAAAAAATATTTTACGGTAAATTAATAGGTTAATTGAGTTAATTTGTTGTATAATTTGGTACAATATATTTTTTATTTCAACTCTTTTATTATCTTTGTTTTACTTTTGTTAAATAACTATAAATTTGATAGAAAAAGTTCATAACTGAAATTTATTTGTATCATACTGTTAAACAACTAATCATTAAAAAAGAACAAACTTGCCAATTGATTGACTGATTAAGTTATGATTAGAAATATTACTGATAAGGATGTGTTTGTTATGTCATATGCTTCTTTCTTATTATCATTCTTTTCGATTCTTCAAATTGAAGAAAAATGAAGCAAAATTTTTATTAGTTTTTTTCTTCATAAATCACTAATTTGTAATGGGAATGATAAAACACTAACTGTTTGATATAACAGTAGACGATTTTTCACAACAAGTATAAGGCAACAACTGTTTGATATAACAGTAGACGATTTGATATAACAGTAGACGAACAGCAACTGTTTGATATAACAGTAGACGATTTTTCACAACAAGTATAAGAAATAAAATTACGGTATGCTAATTAGAATTTTAAATAAAATCTAATTTTATGTTATTCCATTCATTAGTCTTTTTTTTTTGTTGTTCCACATAATTTCAAAATATTCTTTTTTCACTTTTTATTCATTTATTTCTTTGAATGTTTAATTTTACCGTAATTTCGACTTGGAACAAATTCCCAATTCAGTTTTAGATCAATGATTTTCATAAAATAATATGTATTTGGTTTTTTATCCATCTGTGATTCAAGTGATCCATGAAATTGTCTTTCACCATATTTAATACATTTTTTTGTGATTGCAGAGGTCATTCATTATCGATCCAACTCCTACCTTTGATGCATAATTTCCAATTATCATGTTTGATGAAACTGAATTGCAGTTACCATTGATATCTACAACGAAATGGGTACACAAAGTCGGGAACAGTCCACAACAACATTACAGCGAAAAAATGGATTATCATCATCATCATCGTCAACATCATCGAAGATCCAGACATTCCAGGATGCCATTTTACATTTCAAAAAAAATGACCGGGTTAAAACATATGACATGCAGGTGCGCACATGTTATTTTAAATTATTAATTCAGCTTTTTATCAAATCCTTAGCCTTCTCATCTTCTCTGCTTTCTCATCAAGTCCTTAACTTTCTAATCTTCTCATTGTAACTCAATGTTTCATAAGATATTTAGCATTACTGCTGTAACAAAGATTCTGAAAAGCTTAGAATATATTTGTTTTGTTTTTTTATGCGAATATTGTTAAATGCTTCAAAAAACTGAAGTGCATTCAAAGCTAAAAATTACCTTGCACTCCAGGTACCACGACCTCTTACTGTCTCCTGGAACTGTGATGGTACTCGCCTTGCCGCAGGAGCGGAAAAAAGTGTATCAGTGATAACATTTGATTCATCATTTCGAATCGTTAGTATTTATAATATGTATAATACTGTAAAGTACTAATATTTTATTGGTTTAAGCCAACGTATAATTTCTTGTATATTTAGATAATTAATAATAATTTTTATTTCTTCTCAATTCCTATGCTAGCATTTTCATAGCGTATTTTTTTTATAATTTATTTGTAAATAATTATTTGTTAAGACTCATCAATAGTAAAAAACGGAGGAAAGTGCCTCAATATAACATCATGTAAAGTTTTGGTCCAAGGTTGAGTAATTTTTACCTTATTTTTGTATAATTAAATTTACAATAGATTTAAAAATGAAGCAAAATTGTTTTTGCTGCAGAAAACAATTTTCCGTGGCTTTGGTCACAATGAGCAGGTTGATCAAGTTGCTTTCCATCCATCAAATCCGTATTTGTTAGCTTCAGCCAGCGCGGACAAATCTGTTCGATTGTGGGATATTCGACAGGCACGGACACATACTAGATTAAATACTAAAGGTAAAATGCTTCTCTAGTATTGCGAATTCGTATTTATGTATCTTGTAATTACTTGATTTAGGTTCATTATGTTAAGGTTAGAGGTCATAAAGCTATCAAAAGATATATTTATTCTAAAAAAATGCCAAAATTTGTTTCATTTCGCGGCAAGGTCCTACAAGTATCATATATCTATGTCGTTAACCAGATATTTGTTCGCTTGATTTCCGTTAGTTGAATAAGAAGTCTACACCAATGTACTTTTATGATTTATCCTTATGGGAAGAAAATGATTAGAATTAGATTATCCGAAACTTTTCAGATTTTATGCAGGAAGTTTCTAGAATTATTATATAATTCACAGCCTAGTATTTTTTTTCATTTCTTGTCATTTACAGCGCAGAATTTGAATGTGGCCTGGTCACCCTGTGGTACATATTTGGCATATGGAGACAAGGAAGATTCTTTAAGTATTCTTGATAGTCGAAATTTGAAAACAATCAAAGTTGAATCGTTGAAAGATGAAGTGAATGAATTTGCATTTGACCCATCTGGGAAATATTTATTTGTGGCGATGGGAAGTGGACAAGTCAACATTTTCTCGTAAATTTTTTAAATTATGGCTGTGAAGGATTAAGTGATTTACGAAATTTCTGTATTAATGATGGCGTAACTTGTTTCAGCAGTAACCAACTCTCTTAATTATTTGTTAATATAACTTTAACAGGTTTACTAGATTGCGTCCACGATTTTCATGTGCATTTTGCAAATTCAGCTCTTCCTTTTGTGGGTAAGATTAAATAATTAGACCGATATTTTCATCTCTTTTCAACTTTTTGCTATAAATTAATGTGCCAGAGCAGATTTTCCACTGGTGTTTTTGATTGGACATTAAATTTTAGGACACCGGATGTGACACATCAGCGAATGTTGCAAGCACATCCCGCCCAAGCTACTTGCGTTTGTTTGGCCATTTCACCTGATGGTCGACGTTTTGCCGTCGGTGCATCGGACGCCGTATGCTCGATTTGGGACGCTAATGAGCTGATCTGTGAGTCAAATATGGGAAGGTTCGTTTTTTATTTTTTATTTAATTTTATGTTATATAAAAAGTGACATTGCCAATAAATGTATTGGCGTAGTTTATTATGTTTTTAAATACAACGCTTAATTAACTGCATAATTTTTTTATGATTAGAAATTCAAAATACTATCTATCTTGTACAAAATGATTCACATCTAATTGATTATGTTGAATGAAGAATGGCGTATATGTGTTGTAGATTGGATTATCCCTTACGTTCGATCTCATTCAGTGCAGACAGTCAAATGATAGCCTGTGCAAGTGAAGACCATTTTATTGATATTTGTTGGGCTGAAAATGGTGCAAGGTTTCTTTTTTATTTTCGTTGATTCTGCTTTTAAAATTGCATCAAGTCACAACTTGTTCTTCACGACCATCTTACGGAGTGTTTTAAGCTTTGATTTTGAGATTTGATTTTCACATTTTAGAGTGCATGAACTTCGAGTAAATGCGGAAACGTTTACGTGTGCTTGGCATCCGAGTACGTATCTGCTTGCGTACGCTTCAGCTCCATCTCTAGATAGCCGTGATCGTGAAGTTACAGTCAACATTTTTGGATTTACTATGTGAAATAGATGTTATTGTATAGTAGGGACCAGATTAAGGTGAAGGGATCTAAAGTTGTTCAAACAAAAACGGTTGTTAGATAGAAGGGGATGAACTTCATTGAGCATGGAGTTCGCAGAACCTTGTCGGATTTTTAACAGTTATGGTTTTTGAACTCTATAATACCTCAAAGCAGTTCTTAGCTTGTGTTTTCATTGCTACTCATATGTTTTATTTGTACAGAATCAGAACTCGTCTCTCTATTCACTTCTAATAGTTTTTCGCATAACTTCCGCACTTAAATTTACAAGCGTTCTTGTTCAAATTGGTTTTGTTATTGTTATAAAATATTATGAAATGATTCTATAACTTCAGTTTTCACATCGAAACGGGGAACTCCTGCAACTTGCAAAAAAGATACTCAGCTCAATTAATAGGAGTCTTCTCTCTCCTTTTGCTGATTTTGAACCACTGAAGTGTTGTGCAGTCCTTCGACTCTTGTACTGTTTCCAAAGATCACTGCTGTTCTTGACTAATTTATTCTTGAATACATGCGCCTGCTAGTGCAACACACCCATGTTTTACTAATTTAAAATGTAACAACATAAGCTGCGAATATAACCGTTTATTCAACTATTAACAGAAAAAAAGCACAATTAACCTGGTAAAATAATAAGCTTGCCTGAGTTACAACATAAAACAATTTAAACCTGAGATATAATGACGCAGCACGAAAAGCTACATTCTGAGGTAGTCAGTCGATAGATCGAATAATCACGAAAGTGAGGTCATGCACAATTCCTGAGTAATCTTGATAATAATGGTAATAAGGACAACGTATACAACAATCACTGTGACATAGTGGGTTAATAAAGCTGAAATAATAAAAAAAAAACTAATAATACAAAAACCAGCTTAGAGAGAGAGAGAGAGATTTGGGCTTTTGTTATAAAACAGGTTTGTGATGGGATATAAAATTACAAAAACTAAACACCATTTAGGCACCTATGAATGTAAGTAAAACAGTAAAGGTATAGAATCAAGAATAGTCTTAAGTTTTTTATAATTTAGAAAAAATATTGAGTTAGATGCTTTTTGAAATTAAATTTGTTTTTTCTTAAAAGATCATATCATTTCTGGTAATTAATCGCAATGTCAAACACATATCTTCTGACACAGAAACGTTAAAGTCTCGAAAACATCACATGACTTTTCTAATAATAACCATTAGATTCTAATTGAATGACACTTCTACTAACCTGCGTGATTGCGTAATGAGCTAACATTCACAGAGATAAAAACGTCATCGAGATAATATAGCCAAGAATGCCAATGTAAAAGTTCCAAGAAGCGAGCACTGGAGCAAATTAGACAGAAATAAATTGAAACAAGGCTGTATACGCTATTATGAAATGTGCAAAAAGGTAAGAAATGAAAATAAAAAATTTGTAATCAATGACTTAACACCTTCTCCTTCAGTAACATGTTTTTTCTACGATGTCAAATAGTTGGAAGAATCTTGAAAATTAGGGCTTACAAAAGCTTTTAAAAACAGTTATTACTCTTAACGACATTGTCTTTGTCGACGGTAATTTCTTTCATCTTCGAATCAGCCTTTTCCTTTTTCGTTTTTAATTGTTGTTCTTTAGTACTCTCTGCTTTCACCACTTCCTCATTCGCATCGCTTTCTTCAGTGCCGTTATTTTTTGTTTTATTATCATTTTTAAAGTATACTTTTTGTGGGCAATCAGCGACTAAATGATCGGCTGCAAGACATCCATAGCACGCTTTCTCGACTCCCACCGATGTTTTACACTTGGCTGCCGTATGATTCCCGTAATGGCCACATTTAAAACACCTGCAATTGCGAATAATCAGCTACTTTCTGATGAAAAAAAATTACTTTTAGATACCAAGAAAAGACTTCAAACAATTTTTTGTACATATTTTATGGAATTAAAATCCCGTCCAACAATCTCAGCCATTGATGAAGGCTTTCATGCCTTCTTTGGTTCAATCCTCATTATGAAAAAGATACCATTTATATACCGTAAGTGAAATTAAAAATCCAATTAATGGAGCGTAACTCGAATAGAAAATGAAGGAAATTATTGATAAAAGTATTTGCCAACCTTAGTTACGCCTTACATAGAAGTTAAATCCTCATAAATCTGCATGTGTTATCAATCTGGCAAATAAAAAAGGCAGAAAATGAATCTAATCATTCAGATACCAAAAAATTAAATCAACAGCAAAGTTAAACTAAATTAACTAAGTTAAGCAATGGATCTGACCAATTTGCTCATTTTTTAAATAATCAGAAAAATGATATAAATTGATAACCTTATAACATGTGACTTATTTTTTCCAAGAGGTCTGATAGAACTTCCCTTCAGTTTTCCACCAGGTTCTGCACTTTTAACAGCTGTTGCTTCGTTACCTTCCGGCTTCTTCCGGATCACAAAACGAACACGTTCACCAGCATCCAAACTTCGGAAACCATCCATATTTAACTCAGACTGCAACAGGAAAAGAAGAATTACATCCACCATTGCAATTTAAGCAATTACAATCACACTAGTCAACTTCGAAGTATGCTATAAACGATAAGATTTGTTGAAGTCTGCAAAGTAACTTTGCTTTAAGCCATTTTAAAGTTACTCATTTCAAAAAGACTAAAAAAAATTTCACTTGCCTGATGGACAAATACGTCATTCCCACCTTCGTCAGGTGTGATGAAACCATAACCTTTTAGAACATTGAACCATTTGCAGGTACCAATCTGCGCCACTTCCTCTCCTTCCCCCATTAATGGTGAGCACTGTAATTGCAAAAAAATTGAATTCTGAGAATACAAAAAAGTACACATCCAACACCTTTATCCGAAGTATCCATCAAATATTTCACACATATTAACAACTTGCCTTACGAAATCAACGTTAATTACGCCGTAACTAGGTAATTTTACGATTTGCAAATTCATTAAATCACGATGAACGACCATAACTTCAACATAATGCAAATGTTTTGCTTCAGAGAAATTTTTGATTACGAAGACTTAAATCAACATGATGAACCAATCAAGTTTTTGATCAGTTACCGAGAAGATTTATTGGAAATTTTTGATTACGAAGACTTAAATTGAACCAATCAAGTTCTTGAACAGTTACCGGGGAAGATGCATTGGATTGTGGAATTGAAAAATGGACATTAGAATATTGAATTATAGAAAGGAATTATTAAAGTGCCAGTATTGTTTGACTAAATTACTATCGAAATACTTAATGAAATTAAGAAAACTAAAGTTTTTTAATGGTTGAACTGAAAAAAGAGAAACACTACTGAAATGAATAAATGAATTACTAAAATAATGAAGACATTTTTTAATTAAAGAAATTCAAATTAACATACTTAGAGAGGAAAAAGTTAGCCATCACAATGATATTCTTTCTAAATTATACCATTCAATTTTACCTTTTCATATATCATCAGTTTACCTTTTTATATATCATCAAAATATGAATTTAATAATGGATAAAAATGCCAAACTTTACTAAGCTAAATTTTTCTTAGTTATTCATAGAATTATCATCTCACACTAGTAACCTTACAAAGATGCACAGTTCATTTAAAATTAAATGATTATTTCGCTCAAAAATATTTTTGAATATTTCTGATAAGCTGATAATCATTTCACTCAATTTACTGATTGATGCGAATTTTTACAATTTAAAGATTTCCTAATTTCATTTTGATATGAGAAATTGCGCAATCATTTTACATGCAGTCTTTTTACGTCGGAAATTTTGAAACGACATAATTATCGAAACGAACTTTTATTAATATATTAATAGCACTAAATAACCATTTCATTTAATTTCGTAAAATCGATAATGCATAGTTAATATAATTTAAATGTAACATTTAATTAAAAATAAGTTTTAGTATAATAACAAATTTTTCTTTTTAAATTTGAAAAAATTTTTCAAATAATTTTTTTCGTTTATTTTTCGATAATCTGAAAGGAAAAAAAAACAAAAGAAGGAAGAAATATTAATTTGAATGTTAATTGCTTATATTTGTAAACGAGTTTTTAGTTAAAATATATTTGAAGACAAGTTTTAACTTTAATTTCTCATATCTTATCTATCAATCATTATATTATATGAGAGAAAAAAAGAGAGTAATTGTTTTCAGTATTTCAAAAATTTATAAAACAATTTGATATGAAACGAAGAGAGAGGTATAGAGAGAGGAAGAGAGAGAGAGAGAGAGAGAGAGAGAGAGAGAGAGAGAGAGAGAGGTTGTTGGAAGCCTTTATTAACAACACTTATTTGCAAACAATTGAAATTAATTAACTGAAATTATTTAGCATTTTTCAATTATTTTTCTTTTATCTTTTTTTAAACTATATTTTATAATTATCATTGGTATAAATTGTTTTTATAATAATTAAATATTATTTTCTGCTTTTTTTTAAAAAAGAAAAGGAGAAAATTAAAATTAAAATTAAAATTCTAATTGATTATCACATTTTATTATGTATTGTTTTTGTTTTAAAGAATATTTAAATGATCGGAAGTTCGAATAATCACTCATTTCTTTTTTTATACGTTTAAATGAATACATATGTAAGAACACATATGTTTAATATTAATTGAACTTTAAAATTCTACTAAATGATAATTGGATAAACTTATGATAATATTTAGATTGTTAAGAAACATATTAATTGAACTTTAAAATTCTTCTAAATGATAATTGGATAAACTTATGATAATATTTAGATTGTTAAAAAAAAACAAAAAACAAAACAACTAAAAATGAAATGAATTATTTTAAGTGAAATTTGAAATGAAGCATAAGAAATCAATGATAAATGAATAAATAAATAGCTATGAAATGGAATGATTAAACAAACTGCTTTTTGTTTTACATAAAAAGTTAATAAAGCATTTTTTTATTTTATATGATATAAGAATAGTTAATATGAAAATTAAAAAGAAATTGATTGTTAGAGAAGCATATGTATAACTAATAATAATTGTACGGATATTTATGAAGTAGAAGAAGAAGAGGGAAAAAAGATAACAATGATTAAGATGAAGAAGCATCGATCATTATTTTTGCTTTTTTATAATATTTAATTTACCCTGCTCTTTCCACCGTATTGCTTTCACGGATGATAATTATTATGTGGTACTATTTCAGTCAATTTTGCATCATTTCATATATAATCTATTTCAACACAAATCATTCCATTCTTTTATTTTCTTTTTTTTGCTCCTCTTTTTCATTGCAAGTTAATATTTTAAATTATATAAGCAAAATGGTTTATTTGAATATTTTATGTGATATTAATGTAATATGTTGAAGTTGATGTATTAAAATTTGGCAAATATGAAATGAGCATAAAAACTGAAATTATTTTACTGCATTATTTTTCATTATTTTTCATTTTGTGCAAACTTATTATATTTAATTTTCTTAGCAAATTTTAATTAGAAATTAAAAGAAAGAATTTTTTGTTATTATTGTGTTATAAATTTTGCATTTCAATTTTTTAAAAATAAATGCTTGTTTTGTTTTTCTTAATTTATGGAAATTTGAGTGATCAAAAATCTGTATTTTTGGTATTTTATAAATTTTCAAAATTTTGAATTTTGATTTTGAACTGACATAATTCCCGGAATTTTATATTCAGTTCTTTCAGGAATAAAATTCATGATTCCATTCTTATTGATATTTCAAATTTCTAGAATTTATCCAATTCTATTAGTAACTATTGGGCTCTTTGTTTGCATAATTATTACAATACCTGTATATGTCTCATTTCATCGAAAAGCTTGGGATACAAATAATGGTGAAAGAAAGCTAATCACATTGTTACCAGAATTTCTGCGGTTGAGTGAAAAGTTACAGCAAGTAAATATCGCTCCCGACAATGATCAGGTAATGATTAATCTTTGTTAACAAACCTTACACCCCGTCTAAAAGCCTTTTTACCTCGAACTTCTTTCGATAAATTGCACGACGTTGACTCTTGAATCTGTTGACAAACTAATTAGTAAATGATTAAATCAAAGAGTTTGGAATATGGACTATTAGATCAATAACGTGTCCATCCTAGTTGTAGCGAATGATAAACAGGAAAGTCCCGATGCACGCATATCAGTGATTATTCCTGCAGATATTTTATCGTTTTGAATGAGTGATAATTCACTACGTCATTCGTCATTGCTTATCACATGCTTCTTTCTATGCCAAAGATAATTGTTACAAAGTGATATTTTTAATAAATTTCATTTTTGAGACTGATGATGAAGAAGAATATGATAATGAGTGGGTGGTAGAAGTCATGGGTGGACCACAAGAAGCAAAAGATATCGCTCGGATGGTCGGATATAAATATATTGCTCCTGTATGTTTTATGTTTCCATACCGCAATATTAAAAGTTAGACAGTGAAATCATTGATTAGAATATTTTCAAATTATCGATTTCTTCATGTTTTTCCATTTTAGAATAAGTAGTTTCGAGATAACATATAATACTATGAGCAATATTCTATCCTATGATTTGATTATCAAATTATCCTATTCGAATTCGAATTTATTTCAGGTCCGCGGTTTCAATAATATTTACGTTTTTTCAAAAGAAAATCACAGAGGAAAAAGAAAAGTAGACAGTAAATCAGCTTTAGCACTTCGTCGCCACAAACATGTTTGCATTGATTTCTTTGTTTGTTTCAGGTTTTCAGGTTCATTGATATTTCATTACTCTCATACCGTAACTTTTCACGTTTCAACATATTCACATTTTTTCTTCTTGTAATTTTCAAGTTTCAAAAGCTTCATAAAACAAAGAAAGCTTTATGGCTCGTTGAAATAAAGGCGAGTTCAAGTTTTTGTTTTAAAACCGATCCTTCTTTTCTTTCTTTTTCGAAAAGAAGAAAGAAAATTTTTTGAAGATACTTTGGGCGGAACAACAACGAATTCATAAACGATTCAAGCGTGATCATATTGATGCTACTTCTGCAGCTATTAATGATATC